>JACDJE010000011.1:554463-596963 GCA_016647715.1 Pavo muticus | reverse complement strand
TTTGAAAGCTGTCACATTCGGTATGGTTGTAAACATCACCCTGGGTTACTAAACTGTTATCTTTAGGTTTACTTCTTTGGATAAACCATGGGATCTTCACAAATTTCAACCAGAGGAAAATCAATTCTCCCTCAAACAGCTGCACGTAGTTTACCACCCATGGTTAACTGCACAGCCTCATACTGGCTTGAGCTCCTGTCTGGCTGTTTGCAGAGTATCCTTGTTTAGTTTTCTTTCCTGTCTCTCATAGACTTTGTAGTGAAGGCTAAAGAAACACCACCCAGTGTGACTCAGAGTCCTCAGTCATCTTGGCACTTTTCTACCTGAAAACTCTACTGTCTTTCTAAATAGTACTGTTGAAGAATACTACTATGTAGTACATTACAATGCTATTTCTACTGTGTCACTTTCATTGACTTTCTTCACACAGTCACTTTATAAAATACTATGCAGCAACTTAGGAAGTTGTATTCTTTAAAAAAAAAATAAATTGTTGAATCATTAAAATGTTTTTGGGGAATGACAGCCTTGTTACAGAATTGTGTGGATAGATTCAGATTCTGCAGGAGTACCACTGTTCTTCCTGTGTTCTTTAGGATTTGGAAGTTTGGTTGGACTGGATGATCTTTTTGCCTTTTCCAACCTTAACGATTGTATGAAATAAAGCTACCTGAAGTGGAGTCTATTTTATAGCTGAAATTTTTATTTTATTCACTTGTGTATGTTCCTTTGTACTTCTAAGTTGGGGCATCCAAATGGAAATTTAATATGAAACTGATGAAGTCTGCTTTGGCCTTAAATGAGGAACATTTTAAACAGAACTGTGATTCAGTTGAAGAAAGATATGGTTTTCACCTGTCTCTTAAATAATTTGGCCAGGATCTTGCACTGAATTCTCTGCTTGCAAAAATCTGCCCTGAAACCCTTTGCTTCAGTGGAACTTGATCTACAGCAAGGCTCCTGCCTGACTCATTGTAATGGTGAGCAAGATTTATTAAACAGCCATTATTGAGGTGGGGGGGGGAAATGCTTTAGCAGCTACTACCACACAGCATGTGAACCCAGGTTTTCTGTCCAGAGGGCAGCCTGAAGCATGTGGAGCAGTGTAGTGCTGTCTTGCTTCTGCCTGTCAGGTAGTGCAACTGGGGAGCGGGAGCTGACCCTACAGCACTGGCCAAATGAGGTGTTTGGAGCTGGCCGAAGTCAAGCTTGAGGCCCCAAATGCCCCAAAGGTCAAAAAAAATTAGAAGCAACTGCCATGTGAGCTGGGCAGCAATGTGCCTGGGTGAAATTCAGGTCCCTATGTCTCATCTCGGCTACCTCCATCTCCTTTTGAGACAACTGTAAGAGCCTGCTAATGCTACCTGCTAGTGCCATTATTTTTCCACCTTGGGTGGTGTAAAAAGATCTACACCAGGGAAAGGTCTCCATGAATGGAGATGGATGCTTTTTCACCAAAGAGCGTGAACGTACCTTTCAGTTCTTCCTAGCTCTATGCCACTTACTGTCAGGGTCCTGCTGTCACAAGCTCTGTCACACTTGGAGAGGAAGAGGTGCCCAGTCCCAAAAGCATCCACCACTGCATATAGAGTGACAGTGTTGTTACAATTAATTTCCTCCTCTTTGATCCAACTAAATTCAGCATGCATTATCCTTCTGTTATTTATGTAAATGTTTAGATTAGGTAATATTTTACTCTACAGTGAATGGCACCATAATCCTTCTTATTCTTTTCTTTTATCATAAATATTCAGTTTGTTTTTAGCTTGTGGGACTAAACAACATCATTTTCATTACTGCAAAATCTTCCTCTTTTCTTCTCCTGCAAGCATCCCTGGTCCCCTGGCAGTAGTCTGCCTCCCAGAACATGCTAATATTGCTTGCATTACTGTAGGATTACCACAGTGAAGTATACACTTGGTATTATAATTCATAATGTTGCTTTAAAAGATTAACCACTCCCATGGCTGTCTGGTAATTACAGAGCAGAATTTTTTTAACAAAGAACAGCATGCACAAAATGACTGGCAAGGAGGTAAGTGTTTGGAGCTTGCTTTGTTTTTCAACTTCAGTGAAAACCAGATGCAAAATTGATAAAGGAGAGCAAGAGTGGTTTTTAAGCTGAGATACTTCAGCATATTAGTAATTTAACAGATGTATACGAAGGAGATTGCACTGTCGGCCCCTGGAATGTCACAGAGTGATGCAGTTGGCAATTGCCAGCTCAGATGACTTCCACAAGCACATCCAAAATAATTAATAGACCTTCTGGATCTTCCCAGGGAAGAGAGTGTGGTGGTGAAAGAGTAATAGTTAGTTTAGCCTGTCAAGGTTCATTCTTTTTCAGAACGCCAGTCCTCCCTTGATGCCCTCTAATGGTGTTTTGAAGCACCAAAAGGTTTTTGCACAAGCAACATGGCCCATTGTACTTCAGTTAAATGCATTTTGATGTTAGACATACGCTTAGTTCAAAAATACCACCTATCTTCCCCTTCCTGAGGGGATCTCTAGGGAAGGTAGCCACGTTGAGTTGAATTGGCCAAAGACACAGTGGCTTCTTAATGCGATAAACTGATAGTGTGTAAAGTCGCATTAATGTGTGGAAACTTGACCAGCCTTTATGGAGGGATCAGGAAACTGTTTAATTGCTGTGTGACAAGAGCATGTGTTTGTTTAATTAATTGTCTGTTTGTGTTTATTGCAAAGCCTTGGGGAACATGGTAATTCGTCCCATTGTTATTTGAAAATGTGGGTCTGGCACCCAGATCGACAGCACACGACAGACACTGGTCTTGTACCAAGTGTTGTTTCATCAACATTTATCATGCTCCCATTTGGTGAGGATGGCAGCCCTTAGAGCAGCAAAGCAGGATTCTCCTTTCCGATCTTTCCTCACGTGGGCTTGTCCAGAGCTGACTGTGCTGAGTGAAGATTGGAAATTTTGTGCTTAAATGAGGAGTCACTCGCTGTCCATTGAATGAAAGTAGCATTTAAAGGCTGCTGCATGATAGAACAGCATTTAAGGATTATTCTGCCTTTCACAGCTGGAGGTGTAGTAGTTCTACACTCTTAGAGAAAACACCTAAAAGATCTCAGCCTGAGGCAAAGTCTGCTGAAGGTGCCAGTGTCTTTCCGTTCATTAAACTGGCCTTTGATCAGGTGCTAATGTATGGCAATAGCTTTTTCTATACCTTTTCTGAATGGGATTTTAGCACAGAAATGTTTCCTGCTGTAGGACTGCAGCAGTCCTGGGGATAGATCTGCTTTCTTGGATGGAGATGACCCGAAGTGTTGATGGTGAGGCCTAACACTCCCAGCTGAAGAGTAGGACTCGTTTTGCTGTGAATTTACATAGAAAGTCCCTGCCTAGCAATTATGTTAATGTTAAATATAAAACTTCCTGAGAGCCTACTGTTTTTTTTCTCCAGATTCTTGCCTTATTTTGGAAGGCGAGTTTTCCATCCAATAGCACCAGCTGGAAATGCTTTCCTTCCTGTTTTCTCTAAACTAGCTGTTTTGAATGTTTTCTTGGTGAAGGAAGATAGAGGGTTGCTGATGATTAAGATTATAACTGGCTTTCCAGCTCAGTATCCGGCACCATAGAATACATCTACTTCTGTAGATGGAGCCTAGGAATAGAAGTATCAATATACATTACAGGCTTGTCATAACTCACTCACTTCCTATTTCAAACAGGAGGAAATATACTTGAACATATCTGTTGTATCTGTCAAGACTTCTCATTTGTCAAACTATTAGTGGTCCCTCTGTCAACATAAATAAATCTGTCCATAAATCTTGACAGGTATAATCATTTGTTGCGTTTGAAAGGCAAGTCTCTAACATTAGACCCCTTTTGATTCCTAACATGATTATCTTTAAAGAAAGACATTTCAGTTGCCTTCTGAATCTGGCCTCTGTCAAATGATTTCTCTGCTCTTGCTGAGTTATCTACTCTTACGAAGTAAGCAAAGGCATAATTCGTGCTGTCAAGTCTCTTGAAGACCACACGAATCATTGGCAGTGCAGAAGCTCTGCAGTTCTACCCCTCAAGCATTTATGCTTCTGTTTGTCAGACTGGGCTCCTGATACACTTATTGCTCTTTACTGCTAGTTTTCTTATTCCTCCACTGAGCCATTCTTTTGGCACCAGTTGGTCTTTCTTTACTTTTGGGAAGATATCAAAGAATGTTCTTCGAAGGTATTCCATCTGAAGCTGCTGATCTTTTCAGTTCTTTTATTGTTGGCAAACAATTTGCACCCCTTCAAAAGAATTAAGCCTCCAAAATGGCTGTTTACACAGGAGATAGCATAACTTCAGATTTAATTCCTGACTACCAACATGGGTTTCATGAACTCCCCTGCTGTTCTGGGGCACTCTGGCTTGGGAATGGGCTGCCTGAGCAGCTCAGGGCTCCAAGGCTCTCCAGAGAGATACAAAGTGACCTTGTTTCTGTGCTTGGTGGCCTAACACTAGTAATTCTGTCTGGTTGGTAGTGGTTATCCAGCATTCACCACAATGGAACGTGAAGTGGGGGTCTTTGGCCAGAGTTTAGACAAGCTCTGGCTTGTGACCCACAAGATGGGCAGTGCACAAGCATCAGAAGGCAGCCAGCAAGTCCTTGGGTAGAATGGCTTCATAGCATACTCTGCCACATGGAAAATCAAAACATACATGGAGAATGCATACATGGAGAATGAATCAGGAGCTTCCTGGGCAGGGTGTGTGGCAAGCGCATAGAAAAGACTGGATCCTGCTGTTACTTGGTACCTGAGCAGCTGCAGTGCCTCAGGAGAGCCCAAATTACACAGCCAATGGAAGTTAGCTGGTGAACACCAGAGGATCACAAGTCTGACATTCCCCCTTAGCTGTCTTCTAATAGTGAAGAGAGGAAATCTTCAGTGTTTTTTCTTGAAATATATTTAAAGTTATTTCTTTTCCCTCTCACAGCTTTCCACTCCTTCAAATCATCTGTGGCTTGCTGCAGCAAAGATTTTTAATTGACAGAATTTCAACTTGTACTCTAAGGAGACTCATTACTTCACAAGTTCTTTGGTTTCATGGGACCTTGATGCCATGTGGGATATTTCCCACTGTCTTCAGTGTGTCTTTGCCACTGAAACTAATTTTTTTATGAGCTGCAAAAGAAGAATCTGTAACAAGAGCAATTTTTTTGGAGGTGATCCCTTCTGCTCATGATCTTATACCCTGTACAGTACATCCACATGCAGTGCCTAAAGCTTCGAGGAAGCAGCTGTTAGCTAAGGTTCCTGTTTGAATCACAGTTCTCAATACAGTTGGTTATTAAACAGCCATTCTTTCCAAGTCAAGCCACAGTTTAGGATATTCCACCAGAGCAGATAATACACAAGAACCTATAAAAGACATGTAGTTTGCCATACCTCAGTGATAGTAAGACAAAACCTCAGTCCTCCACTTCAAGACATGGAATCAAGGGAAGGCTTTAGTTAAATTTGTGTATCATATCTGTTTTGTTTAAAGTACTTAGAATTAATTATATAGTCAAAGAGGACAGTTGGCTGTAGCCTTGATGACAGAATGCATTAAAAACAACTTTAAGCCTCTTTTTTGTGGAATTTGTTGAATCCGAGGCAATAACAGTTTGCTTTTATGAGACTCCATGATCCTGGGCATGTTCTTACAAACAATGCAAGTACATTTGTGTTCACTCCAACACCTGCATGTGCTGATACCACTGGAGGGTCCGCAGGAATTGCTGTCTCCAAGTGAGAGCTTCTGGGCATCTGAATTATGGAGGCAGATGACCAGAGTTGCTTCAATCCCATGATTAATCTATAACATGGCCTCTTACAGCTACCTATCTATCTGTGCTTCCTGGGTAACCAGCACCCATTAGCGCTCACTGCCACTGTTTCTGCAGAACAGGAAAGATGCTCAGCTCTGCAGCTTCCTTTCCTGTGGACTGTCAAGATGGTGCTCTGTCAGGTAACTGCTGTCACCACCAACTGCAGAGCTCACTGCATCTAGAGTATAATAGCACCTTCTGAGCCGCTTCTTTTATGCGTTAACCTACTTGGAAACAGAAGCTCATGTGCAAATTCCCTCTGTGTTTTGTGCAGACAGGAACATAAGCCAAATCTGATCTGAATCGCCCCTTCCAAGAGCCAGCTGAATCAAAATCCCCTGATGTAGACATCCCCAAATTTTATGGGTGCAAAAGACTTCTTGATGCAAATTTTGCAGTTTGCTCCCGTCTCTGCTTAAAACATAAAATGTATGTTTTTAGGCAAAAAGGATATAAACATCTTGTTCATGTTTGAGCTGAGAATGTCTTTTTTCTGTAGGCTGTCAACACAACTTCAAATGCATGCAGCCTGTCCAATCTGACAGACAATTTGCATATTTGTGGAATGCTAAAGCCAAGTTACTGTATACATTTGTACATGAAAGCATCAGAAAATTTGGAGGATTAAAGGTGGAAATGTATCCCCCTCAGCCTCGATCAAAGATCAAGACAGCACATCAATAGACAGCAGACAAATAGCTGCTGTTTTGCCATTTGGAATGACTTACCCCAAAATAATAAAACCCATGCTATTTCCTAGGACATTAATAGCTGATGGCTTTACACATGCTAATTACTGGAGCATTGTTTTAGCCACTTGAGAGTGTAATGTGGAATCTGACACATTGCATGAGCCCTCTGACACTGTTTGTCTTCTTGTTCTGCATGCCTGGGATGCAGCTAGACCTCCAAGGACCTCCCCAGTGTAAATGTTTCTGTCTAGGTCCTTGCCTTCCTCAGGTCCTGGAAAGTCCTTGCACTCCAGAAGGAGGTGCTTGGCCTGTGCAAAAGTGACTTAATTCACAATGAAATCAGTGTCCGGAGGAGCAGCAGCAGGCACTCAACAATTTGCCATGGGAAGATGCTTGCTTGTCTGCATGCATCCAGGTACATTCTGTAGCCTGACTCCAGACACGCTGATTTGAAAATGGAGTCTTTGAGCCTTAAAAACAAAATGTGCTGAAGAACAGTTTTGCATCATTCTACCTAAGGACCAAAAACTGATATTTATTTTAATTTTACTAAAAAGTAACCTCTGTAAGATGTTCTGTATTGGCCAGTGGATGTAACTTAGGATCAAATATTGGCAGCACAGGACAGAGAAAGCAGGAGCTAGTCAAATCTTTCCTCTGGTCTTTGGTCCAAAACATGAATATTGCTTTGATTCTAAAAGGATTTGGCCAGCCTTTTTCCTAAATGGTTGCACATCTCTTCATTCTCTGGCTGAGGGAAGTGGCAAAGCCTCAGATACCTGGGAACCAAGAGCTGAAAACTTTCCTGGAAGCTCCTCATGGAGTAACGAAATTCCCAGGCCAGGCTCCAGGCTGAGCAGGTACAAACAGCCAGCCAAACAGAACCATCAGATCTGTCAAGATGAAGCCATTGCTTACAGAAGAGGTCTGGGAGTTTGTAGGAGCTGAACACTCAAATCCCTTTAATCTCCATGGGATTTTTGTCTCCTCCTTCTCGTACTCCAACAGAAAACCATGTCTGTTCTCTTCAAATATTTTGAAGACTTCATGCAACACTTTATGGATATGCCTCTCCAATTCACCAGAACTACAAAAGCACCAGATTCTAGCTGTGTTTGCTCATACCTACCCCAGAAATCTCCAGTTTACACTGAAACTCTCAGCCACACAAAGCCCTGAGCTGCCACGAGACAGGTCTAGTTAAGGTATTCCAGGCTGAAAACTTCAGTCTTAATGCATTCTGAAAAGTGTGTTGTTCTAGAGCACATTACTCCAACCAAGACACCTTTCTACTGGGAGCAGCTTTACAGAGACAGTCTCTGCTTGGATGCCCATTCCAACAGGGATCTGACAATTCACGTGTAGGAAAAGTCCTCTCATGTATTCACAGTTTTAGGTAACCTCCATATATTTGTTTAAAAAATAATTAGGTTTGCTTAACTCTTGTACTGTTGTTTTTTTTTTTTTTCCCCTTCTCTTTTCCCCCCCTTAAAGTAGCTTTTCCTGTAGCTCTCCCAGGCCAGCACAATGCTGGCTTTTAAAAGTGATTTGTCTGTTACCAGGCAGTTTTAAACTTTTACTTCCTAATTCCTTACAAACCAGAAATACAAGGAGACTAAAAAATCTCCTGGGGATTGTTTTTATAGTAACAGTGAAAGCTTAAAATGTTGCAGCAGCAGCCAAATTATTTTTCTTTTAGTGGAAACAATACCAACAACTGGAGTCTACATACAGAACAGTTTAAAGCTACCCATAAAAATGGCTAACAAATGAGTGCTACATTTCTTTTTATCATTTACTCTTTATAAAAAGTGACAGTTTGAAGGCTACTAATTTGGCAAGTTATTTCCCCTCTGTAGTCGTGGTTGTTCAGTAATTAAAGGTTATATAAAACGTGGATGTGTACATATCAGTAGTCTAACAGTTCTGTGTGTTTGAGGAGATAGTTCAGTTTTCTCACTTACTACTGGAAAAAATAGGTAGATATGTGCAAAACGTAGCCACAGGGCCAAGTTTGATTCAGATTAAAAATAAATAAGCAAGGAATTCTCTCATGACTGGAGTCCAAGTCCTATTTACTTTCTGTAACACTCCAAAATTGTTTAGAATGAGGACTTGCCAATGATATATAGTTTCCTGAAGGCATAGGAGTATTTTCTCTCATGACCAAACAAATGACTTCTTGAGCACAATGAAATGAAACATTTAAAGTATAATTAAAGCATTATTAACTACTAATGTTAATTGTTGAGGCTCTTGTAAAAGTCATATGATCTCCTCAAGTAAATAACTACTACTTAATCTATTATTAAAAATAGTATGCATTGGCATCTAAGCATCCCCATAGTTCTTGAAAGTGACACTTGTGTTCCTAAGTGACTTAGGCCAGTTTTGAAATGATTGTCCGGCATTTCTTCATATATTTGCTGGCAGTGGCCCTTTCTGTACCTGTAAGTAACAGAAAAAAAGTATATATGCATGTCTATATCATTCCTTCTGAAAGAGCTAAAGATACAGTACTTGGTTTAGTCAACATAAAGTCAAAGCAACTCTGCTAAAAAAAGACTAACTAGAACTTAGTTAAACTAACTAACATGTGAGAGTTTAAAGCTCTGCCTGCATAACAGTGAAATGCAGGAAAAGAGACTTCCAGAAGTAATTGGTCCAGTTCTGTCTCCACAGGAGTCAGTGGCTGGGCTCACAGAGCTGGGCCTGGTGTAATATCGGGTAGCTGCACCCAGTGTGTCCTTCTGTTAGCTGTGATGCAGTAGAGCTGACTGTAGTTACATTGGTAACAACTATTTTACCTGCCCAAATGAGATATTAAAGACAAGAACAAGTCTGGTTATGCAGATGCATTCTGTATTTAGTCATTTGTCCTCCAAACTCAATATGTGAAGGCTGTTGGGTGTCTAATCACATTTCAGCTGTTTATTTGGCTTTTATGAGGTCCTATCAAAAAGGAAAAATGGCCCACTATCTGAAACCTTCCCAAAGCCTCCATTAATCAAAAATTACAGACCAATTTGTATCAGTATTCACCATGAGGCAGGTGGGGGAAAAGGTTCCTGGTCCATAAGATTGAAATTAAGCAGATAATTTTCTAAGCCAAAACTGGTCTTAGTGCTGAGCTCTTATCAAAAAGGCCACCGATACCATGAGAAAAATGTGTAATGCTGCAATGGGACAAAAAGTACCACAATAGCAGGGTAGCAAAGTCATTGGCTACAACAAATGAGAACAAGCCCAAATGCAGCAGCCACAGATGCAGAAATAAAGGAAAAGAGCTACTTACCTTCAGAAGGACTCCAGTAAGTAGAGATTCCCAGCAAGTGATACCCTCACCTCCACTGCCAACCCTTAAATGAGGTCTGGGAAGGGGTGGATCCTGGCTCCACCTCTTCCATCACTCAGGTACATTGCATGCACCTGAGTTTCCCTGGGTTGGCCCTGCCTTCCCAACAGGTGCTCAATCACTGGTTCAGGCCATGACCTAGCATTTCTGCTGCAAAATCCATTCCAGTGTATGTAGAACATAGTGGAATAATAACATCTCATTTGATTATACAAAGTCATTTTTTCCTTAGTGTTTTAGTTCTCAAAATTCCCATAATACACTACATTGAAACTGTTCACTTGAGAAATTAAGTACCGTATGTGATAAGACAGTCATGTGAAATTTTTAAGCTGTCATTAAAAACGATTATAATTAGGACAAACTATATGAAAATGCTTTAAAATTGAGACCCTGGTGAATTAAAAATTAAGGGGTATATTATGTATTATCATGTTGAAGGGCAGGGATTTACGCGTGTAACTCCCATTAACACTAATGTGAGTTGCCTTCACAAATCCCCACGCGTTGTGCTGAGCATCGCCCCGTTTGTTTGTGCTGAGCAGCCTCAGCTTTTGCGATGCTCCAGCACAGTGCCTGTAGAGAAGGAGCATGACAACGCAGCAGAAGTTTAAAGCATTTTCCTTACTGACAAGGAGCCCATCTCGTGCTCTTGTCATCTCATCTGCTCCTTTTTACACCCTTGGATTTGGCGATATTGACACACTAAGGTAAGCTCATCCATCTGTAACTTGGGATTTGCTGAGATTCTACTACTAGCCCTCAATAGAAGCGCCCAGTCCTACTCCTGAATTTCACCACTTCTATTTAAAATTTGTTAAAAGAATGGTCGTATTACCACGCTATAGCTTAAGGGAAAAAAAGAAGAGAAAAAAAGCGACCAACAAACCACAACTCGTACCTTTCCACCGCATTACAAAGTTGTAATTATACAAATGCACTGTATTCTTTACAACAGATTTCCCCTGGGGCGAAATAAATAAATCTAAATAAAATAGATACGGTTAGAGTCAGTACGTCTCCTATTTTATTAATTAGCACCTGAGCAAAACGCTTTTCCCTGCTCTTGCCAAGCCGGAAAAAAAGCACTGATGAATTTTCAGGCTAAGTAATGGAAGCCAGGTTTATTTCTTTATTGGTACCTGTGGATTCTCTTGTATTGCTTGTTAACAGATGCAAGTGGGCAATATAACTATTACATCAGGCAATAATACAGAAACCCAGGCAGTTTCCAAGCAACAGCCCAGCGCTGATTCTTGCCAGCTCTTCTCTAGGATTCCCTCAGACACTGTAAGCGGAGTTGGACAATATAGTCTAATTTTGAGAAAGGAATAAAGCATGAAACTGGTGATTTTCAAAATCATATTTTTGCAGATTTCTTACAAAATCAAAAGAGCTAAAATTGAAAACTGTCAGAAGCATTTCAGCTCAAGAGCTGCGTAAACTTTTCTATTGTTCAGGCAGCTAAACAGACACAGCTATTTTGCTTCATATCTTGCCCACAAAAATATCACATAATACAGAACATAACAACAGAGCTGCTTTACTCGTTGGACTGAAACTGGATGTTATGGTGTTGCCTTTTGCAGACTCACTCAACAGTTTTGCCTAAAAGTGAAACACTTTTCATCAGTTCTGTCTGAATTTCCTGGTCAGCCAAATCTGGATGCTGATGGAAAAATTCGTAATAAATCATCCTGTTTAAGCTATAGGGTGTGTGCATGCCTGCACAGTTGTTTGTGTATACAAGATAAAAGCACATCCCAAAGCAAGGTCGCTTTCAGATGTCACTAGCTGATAGTTCCTTAGCCTACACGTGGCATTGTAGAAATGACATCTGCTTTACATATAACGAGGGATTCAATGGAGCTGCAAAGCTGGGATCTCTTTCAGCATCCGTAACTTTCCTCGTAATGGACCAACCCAAGCTTGGGCTCTTTCTCACTGTTTGGAGAACACAGTTTCCACACTTTGGTGTCCATTACGGCGCTCAGTGCCAGGCTCAGGTTTTGAGCCAAACTTCGATGAAGGAAGCCCTTTTATCTCAGTATAAATAATGTTCCTTCAGAAAACTGTTTATATTTAGGATAAATAAGAAGAGGCATACATGCACACACTCACACTTATGGACCCAAATGCATATGCTTTCAGGAGCACAAACACAGACAAACAAGAAGAAAATATTGTAAGCCAGATGTTTCCTGGCTTGGAATGCTCCATCACTTTCCATACACTGTGTAAGGTTCTGATCTGCTGAGGGAGCAGAAGTCTGACACAGGAACCTGCAGTGCTAACAGCCTCACCTCACTGCGGGGGGAGGAAGCAGAGATTTTCTTCATTGGTTAGGTTCAATTTTCGGGGGGGAGGAGGGAAAAAAAAATTTTAAATGGATATTTCCTAAACAAAATTCTCTGAGATGTTATTAGCTGAAGCATTTCTCTCTTTGGCAAAAAAAAAAAGAAAATAATTAAAAAATAAAGAGTTAAGAGTAAGATGGAGGTGGCAGAGCTGCAGGGATGTGTGTGTGCCCGGCTGGGGCAGTGTGCAATTCCGTGTTCTTTCTCTTTTCTCTATCAAGCTGTTCCAGTTCTCAGGTGTTAGATATTTTTCAAACAAGCAATAAAACATGCTCTGAGAATTGGACATTTTTGGCTCCCTTAGAGGGGAAGACAAACATACACCTCAATGAAAACCTTATTTTCTATTAGAAACCAGTTTTGGTGAAACAAAGTCACTCAACCATACAACTCCATCCACAAAATTTCTGTTTCCGTCTGCTCCTCCTTCCCTTCCCCTCCCCAGCTCCGAGCCATTCTCTGCCTGGCTGATATATGTTGACATGAGAATTAAATCACTAAGAAGTATGAATGCTTTTGCTTTAACAGAAAGCCAGGTTACTATTCCTAGCATGGAAAGTTAAATGAAATCATGCTGTGAGTGAATTCCTATTGATTTCTTCAGGATTGATCAAAAACATTTGTCAAACTTTTGTTTTCTTTCTGTCCTACATCTTCTTTAGACACGTAGTTAAACATACTAAGGAACGTTTACATTTTAAAAACGTGTTCTAAGGTCTTTATATAAACATACATGTAATAAAAGTGACTGGTGATTTATATTATCTATATACATTCAGATATTTTATTTTCTAAGCCAAGGTTTTAAAAAATAGGTGCCTAAATTCAGACACCTAAGCCTGTGTTTACAGTCTTTGGTTGCCTGATTCTCAAGCACGTTAGTACCCAGAAACTCCCCTGTTAACTCTGGGAGCCTGGAAATTTTGGACAAAAAAAACTGCATTGGGCTGTTTTTCGTCTATTAAAATCAGAAGAGGAAAACTAAGGAAAATTATAAACACCCGTAAGATGTAAAGGCAAAAATAAATCCACCGTGTTTTCCTCCATTTAATTGAAGAAAATGAGTTGCGCTGATATAAGGCACATGAGTACAACCCAGCAGATTTATGCCTGCTGACTGTTAGCACTGAATTTGACCTAAAGCCCTCCTCCAAAGCATTTGTCCTTTCTTCTTTAGGTTCACACCGAGGCCTTCAGTTTCAGCAGTGTGTGCGCCTATGCACCTAACTTATATGCATATTCATGGGGGCTGCATATGGAAATGGAGCAGCCGTGCCAGCAGTTTTACAGCTAACAGGCTGTTTGTGTGTGCAAGCCTCTGAGGTTGTGTGCCATGGGGATAATGGGGCACATAAATCCGTTGGGCAGTCACACACACATCTATAACATGTACAGCTGCACTTATGCATTGTTTTTTTACAATCAGCTAGCGGAATCGGATGAGAAGGGATAAAACTTCAGGCAGCTGAACTTTGAAATAGTCATAATGATAGAAAAATCCTAAAAAGTGATTTCGGATGTAGAAATTATGATTCAGCTTTCAGAACCTGCCCATGCATCCCGCTGATAAACACAGGGCGCTTCAGTTGAGGTACTGTTGGATTTGTGTTTCTAATTACAAGCAAATCCCTTTTGAAGGCAGTAAACATAAACCAATGCTGTTCTAAAATCTAAAGGGAGAAAAACCTAATATACGTATTAAAAAAAAAAAACAAACCAGAAGGCAATAAATACATAGCAAGAAAAAGTTACTGGTGCAGCTGTGTAAATAACATGAACAATGTCAAAGAGTAAAAGGAAACTGCTAGAGCCACTTGGGATGAGGAGGGGGTCTACAACCACTGACTGCTCTGACTGGGTCCCGCCTGTTGTTGTGGCCTCGGTTTTTCTGCAAGCTACAGGTCTCCCTTAGAAAACACTTTCAAGAAAGACAGAGGAAGAAGAGAAGGAACTTGAGGTTTGGCTGCAGGCTTGGCCAACCACACCTCTTGTCCATGGAAATGCTCTGAACCTCAAGCAGCAAGCTCCTTCTGCACCAGGAGCTCCAACCGTGGGAGCCAGCATGGTGAGGGATCCTGGGGGCAGGGATGTGGGGCACTGCACCCACAGGGTGACTTCTCCCTTCTTCGCCTGGAATTTGTCATTTTTCCAGTTCTTGAGGATGGGCTAGGATCAGCTGAGAAGGAAAAACTGATGTGCGTGTTTCTGTTGCTGTTTAGAAAGTAAGAAATATAAAATTCCCTGGTTTAGGCCAACTAGAAATCTCTTGCTTGGAAGCATAAGAATCTAAATTATATATTTCTTTCAATTTTACTGAAAAATATGGTGCTGGGAAGAAATTATTAGCTGAATCCTTGTGATTACTGTTAGTAGAATCCTAATGATTACTATTTGTCAGGTGTAATCCTCACATTTTGAATGAACATAGGACTTCAGAAAGGTACCAGGAATGCTCCCTCTGGACAGGAGCTCCACACCTCTCAGCAGGGGCCAGTGCTGTTCTGCAGGCACCATCTGATCACCACAGACAACAGAGAAACTTCTGGGGCTCAGGAATTTCCCATAGATTTACTTTACACTTGATATTACTATGTACAGGAGATTGGATTTTCATAATGCTCATACTAGTCCATATGTTAACTGAATCAAGACCTCAGCAACTCATTTCTCATTAGTACAAGAGCAGTCACCTTACTGAAAGTGACCCAAATTGTGTGTGGGCTGAGCACAGAAGAAAAGGAAAGGTTAGGGAAGTCCTTACTGGAAACTGGAAGTATTTTACTGTCCTGCTGCAGCTATGCCAATTGCTGGGACGTGCTAACACCCCTAACCCTGCTGGCTCAAGGCTGTGTGAGTGTTTCTCACCCATGGGACTGACTTGGGCTGGCACCCAGCCACCACTCTGCTGTAGATCTGCTGGACTTCATGAGGAACAATCTGAAAGGACTCCCTTTGTGACTGTATGCAAAGTAGGAAGTCACTACTGAATACACATGGGCCAGATCCAAAGTCTGTTCAGTGCAGTGGGAATTTTTGCACTGACTGTGATGGGCTTTAGTGCAGCCCATGGACTTTGATTTTCCACATCCCGTGCAGCTGAGCAGTCTTTATTTATTTATTTATTTATTTGCTAGTAAATTCATTGTCTTATAACTATGAAACCACCTCCAGAACTACTTTGTGTAGGTCGCATGAACTGAAGAAGGTACAGGCAAATAAGGCAGAATTGAGAGCACCTACAAGGAAAGTCATAGGCCAGAACTGATGTAAAGAGTGAGTCTGAAGGACTGAATATTGAGAGGTGCAAAAGTTGTAGAAATGAGGCAAAGCTCACTGACTGTTTTCCAGTGTATTCCTCATTCTCCTTAGAACATCCCATACACTGACAGAACTGTTCTCATCCTGGTATCTTCCCTTTTGCAACCTTAATTTTTAGTGTATATTGTTCTAGTAGCTATGTGACTGCATTTGTGTGCATGAAAACAAGCAAGAAGTTACTATTTTCCAAAGTGAAATCTATCTATCTTCTATCTATAGCCATATAATATCACGTGAAGCGTGAGAATATAAGTAGATGTCTGTTCAACAGGGCAACGGTGGTCTCAGATAACTCAGGCTGTAATTAAATTCTGGTGCTCCAAATTGCTGCCCCATCCTGCAGCAAGAAGCCCTAGAAGACTTACAAGAAGATAAAGCACCTCCATGTAGTTTTCACCTGCTAATAGCATTTCTTTCATTGCAAGATCTGGCAAGAGAGTCAAACACCACGTTTTTCCAAACGTATGTAAAGCACGCAGAGCTGACGGAAAGATTAACAAGTTTTCTGCAGAAGGGGTGAATGTCTGCTGGGGTGAGGAGAGCCTTCGCTGGTGTGCCACTTGTAAATGCTTATGAACTCTGTAATAGGTGCAGTGCTTTTGCTCAACAGCTGCAATCTTTTCATTGTGCCTCTTTTGTTGAATTCAGATAAAAGCACTTCATCGTCAACAAATCTAATATCTGCTCTTGTCCCACTTGAAAGGGTCAAATGAAATTTCCCACCAGAGAACAAAAAACCTGAAGCTGCCTGGTGAGTTTGGGTGGCAATGCGCCAAGAGAGAGGGGAGGGGAGGTAGTTTCCTCAGTGCCTCGGTGGGGCGAGGATGTCAAGAAGCAGTTAAAGTGCTCTCCAGGCTCAAGCAGTGAGAGGGGGGATGGCAGGGCAGCCAGAGCTGAGAAATCAGCTCCTTCCTGAGCTGCTGAGGAGATCCTGTCCTCCTCTTCAAGGGACTGGAGAAAGCTGCTTGGGGCTCTGGTGGAGAAGGATTCAAAGCAGGGTCATTCAGGCTGGCATGGAAGCCTGCTACAGAGAATGGTGAGCTGCTTGCTGACTTCATGGTCATGAGCAGCATTTCCAGCATAGGTGGCTCTGCTGAGAGCGAAGGTTCAGGAAGCTGGAAAGGAGATGAGCTCCTCTCTTCAGTCATGCATTGACCAGGATGCTGACTAGACACAGTGCACCATACTGACAGAAGGACTTTAAAGTAACTCACTTTTACAACAATAGACACCAAGCAATTGTAAAAATATACATCTTCTGCAGTGTCAGCATATGTCATTGTGACAAAGGCATTTCAGTCCTTTGCACCTAACGCAGAGTCCATAGAGATCAAAGAAATGCATATTTAGCATGTTGATGTATGCACAACAGTGATTGTTAATATTTCTCTAGATCTTAACTTCTGCTCTAACGAGGCACGTGTGCCCACTTTCTGGTAGCTTACATTTGACACGATCTCTAAAGCCTCTGTACCATCAGTGCCAGATGTTCCTATTTGTGTTGTATTAACGTCACTGCTCGTGTTACTGCAGAGGCAGCTGCCCTTCCACTGTAGGAAAGAAGTTATCCTGAGAGTAGCAGGGCCAGTCCCTCCTGGAGGCTGCAGCCCAGCTCACCAGCTGGACATTCCTTGCACAGTTCCTTATGCCTGGCACCTTCTTACATCCCTTCCTCATCTGAGGTGAAAACCAATGGAGAAGTTAGAAACCAGGCAAGAATAGCAACCAGACCATTTTAATCTTTACCAAGCTAATGGGTAACTGTACGCTCTTCTTTGCATTATTTGCACCAGCCATGGAAGAATGACACCTAGAGAAGTGCTGGTCTGTAAGCATGGAGTAAGCACAGGGGGTGGAAAGCTAAGGCATAAAGAAAGAGGCACCGTAATGAAAGAATGTGGAGCAGCCCATCACTAACACCCTCTTCTCATATCAGCAATTGGACTCAGTTATGAGAATAAAAGGGACCTTGGCTGCGAATGACTTAGGGCAGCATAAATATGTATTATGAATTTTAGGCTCAGACATAATTAAATGCCATTTGTCAGATCTCTGCTTGTTTTTCATCTCATTTGAGTTTTGCAGAATGAATTAACTAACAAATGTGCCTCCGATTCTACCATAACAAATCATTTCTCAGAATGGTTGCCTCCAAGCAGCAGCGAGAGAGTGACTGGGGGAGTGACCTTGTACCGTGGAGTTGTCACGTTCCAGCAGAGCCCTGAGTGGCAATGACAGGCGCAGTAATGGGGAGCCCGGAGTGGCCTGGCAGGCTTGTTGATAACTTGTTAATTTATTTAGTGCAGTGGTGCAGAGGTGATGATCTGGAGGAAAGGGTGGGGTGGGCTGAGCCTCAGGCTTTGCATATGCAAATATTCTGGTTTTGAGAAAATAAAAAAGTTCTTGTTCATTGTCTGGGGATGTGGTTGGCGACAGGTGCCACTGGTGAGTGAAAAGGCAGATGTTTGTATCCATGCAGGTTTACTGAGAACAGATGCAGCAAATACACAACAGTGTGTGCACAGTTTGGGTAAGAGTGATAAATGCTCCTCTCCTGAGTTCATGGGAACCCATCTAGGGCACCAGGTACCTGTCGCTGTGATCTGAGTCACAGGATGAGGAGCAAACTGCCCACTTGCTTACAATAGGACAAAGGGAGAAAGAGCTGCAAAGTTATCCTTTCGTTGCAATTCAATTGTGTCTTGAAGAATTATCTTACTCTGTTCCCTATGAAGGTCTTTTTATGCTCATCAAACCATTACAGTAAATGTAAGAACTCACCAGCTATGACTTAGCTCTAGGTTCAGAAGTGTTCCGGAATTTGTAGGTGATGCATATTTTAAAGGATCCGATGTCACCTTCAAGTGACAAGCTCCTTCCAGAAACCACTTCTATTATTAATGGGACAAAACAGATACCCAAAAGTCAAAACATTCATTTTCTGTTTGGACAGCCCCGCGTGTTGTTCCTAGCAGGCCTCCTACAGCTGCATTCTTCATGCTGCTTAGTTCACAGGTTTTGGAAAGTTGTTCATCATGTCAGGTTAATGAAAATATGGAACAAATGCTCCAAAGAGAGCTGGAAAGCAGCACCAAGCTCATATTGGTAAGTCAAAGAAATAGACTTGACAAGATGTGTCCTTCTGTAAAGCTTTGGAGACTTTATCCTTAAAATACCTTAGAGAAGATGGGCTAGAAACTATTTAACAAATAGTCTGCTGTCATTTGAAAAACAAAACCAGATGGTGGTGTTAATGCATCCAGTGACATAAACACAATGCCATGTGTCTGCAGGAAAACAATAACCCCCACACAGCACAATCCTGCAAACCTGAAGGCAAATACTCCCAGGAGTTGTCTTATGAAGAGGAGGAAAGCAAGAACACCCTGTGGCCTCAACTATTGGCACGAGCATTGGATGCAAACATTGCATATCAATGATGAGCCCTACCAGCCCTGTGGCAGGTTGGGAAGAAGTAGGTTTTCCACTCCTGCTGCAAGGAAGGGCGTCTGGCAGGCTCTCTGCCTTGAGCCCCAAGCTGCGGTCACAATGTCCACATGCACACCCTTGTTTTATTTAGCCCCACATCTATTGCTGCAGCTGAGCTGGTCCCACAGCTTCTGGAGGGTTTGGAGCACACGTGGAACACTTCTACGCTTGACCTCAATACATGAACGTGCACGAGGAATTTCCCCTGATCATTTATTACCCCTGGTACCATAGTCAACAGTTGGCTGGATAACTGAGCAAATTTACTTGAACTCTTTATTTCCCAGGTCTTATTTTTCTAAGGAAGGTAATAAATCAATGACAGGAAAAGTACTCACCAGGCAGAAATTGCGTAGCTCCATGACTTAATCAGCACTGATTAATGCCGGTCGGGAATCTATCTCTGCATTTCTTTGGAATACATTTTGGAAAGTCTGGTAGTTCCTAGCAGAGTTTTGCATGAAAAATTACATTATTGTCATGTTCCTGTCTCTCCTTCACCCGAAAGCTCCTTGAGGCCTCCACCACCTCTTTGTGCAGGTGTTACATGGACCAGTGCTCCCTTGGGATGTGATGTAGGGATGAGCAGGTGGTGGCCAGGAGCCCAAAGCAAGACTGGGTGATGGGCAGAGGAAAAGCAGCCGGGTGATGCGCTTCTCTTCCTCTCTATGACAAACTGCAAACACCAAAGGTACGTCAGAGGGATGGAGCTGCGTCAAAGGAGCCCTTCTGTGAGGATGCGAGGGAGCCGTGACTCCTGAGTGAGGTCAAGGCCGGCCGGGGAGCCTCCATGGTGAGAAATCCCTAATGGACAAACAGCCCACACAGCTGTGAGCTCCCGGCACACTGCACTCAGGGAGGCTTTGGCACTGACCCCGATGCTGCCAGGATTTCCCCTGCAATTAGCAGCGTGCAGCCGTCTGGAGAGGATGTTCCCTCCGGAAAGCTGCAAAGTGAGCGTAGTTTCTGTGAAGCAAAGGATAAAGCCTAGTTAGCCTCTGGCAGACAGAATGCTGACTTGAACCCAACAAATATTGGACGCTGCATACAGCACTAAATAATGTCTGGCTTGGGGGCTGGCAAGGTTGGTTGGGAGCTGGCAGTGGCCAACTGTACGTGGGGGGACAGGTAGGGAGCAGCCACCAGGTACTCAGGGCAGATGTATGATACCTCCTCAATGGAGTTTTTCTTTAAAACAAAGAAACAAACCGTGTTGTTAAAGACCTTAACTACCTGTATTTGAAGATCGTGGTCTGAAAAGATGAAAAACATACAGTTTCATTTCATTTCAGATTAGCATGGTAAACAGGTAGATCTGTTCTTTCAAATGGAGCATTCAGTTCCATTTGTTAGCTTTGTTGCTGGTATTTCACCTCCCTTTTATTTACTTTACATGGTTTGACAAGAAATTCTCAGGGAGATAATGTATCTACATGAAAGTCTGGCTTAGGGAACAAGTCCAGAGGTTTCAGTAGGACAAAATCAGTGTAGGTCTTTGCCAGTGTAGGTCTGCCTCCATTCTACAGAAAGCACTCAGCAGAGTTACCCAATCATGTGAATATTTTTGGTAGAAAAAATACATATTACTTCTTTTTCCCCTAAAAATAAGTATATTAATGGAAATCAAGATTGCATCCACTTGGGAAAAAGAAATTGAATCACAAGTAATGGAAGCTATTACTGTGTAAAATAATGCCTTCTCCCAAGCCAGGTAAGATGATTCCTACTGCAAAGAGCTACCAGTACAAAGCAAATTAGTAAACATTCATGTTGCTTTTTGCCATATAACATTAGACAAAATGTATATGTCATCTTGATTTCCCCTGAGCAGCGCAGCAAAAATGTTCCTTACACAGCAACCAGACAGTGCACTGCATTTCTGAGGCTGAACTGAGGCAGGTGGTGGAGTACATCTACATTCTTAGTAAGAAATACTGCTTGCCTGGTCTGTATGGTTCAAAACTCTCTCTTTTTTTTTTCAAAGTTCAAATTAGCACTCATACACTGAAGAGACCCACAGTGCCAGAGTTTGCTGTCTCAGTGGGGTACCTGGGATCATGCCTGACATACCCAAAGGCTGCAGGTCCAGCAGCATGGCTCCGGCTCCTGCGTCAGCACCGCAGTCAGCGACAAGGGGAAGTTTTTACAGCCTGAGGTCAATGAGAAGTGATAAACAACATGAAGAATGACAAAAATAATTAACTAATAAGGATAGGGAAATTAAAAGGGGGAAAAAAAAAAAAAAAAAAAGAAAGAAAGAAATCAAAGTATGCTGAAAACTTACCCAAATCAAAATCCAGGCCTTGATGATGTTCTTGCAGGAGCCTGGGCAAAATCTTCCTCTGACTTTGATGGTGGAGGATCAGTTCCTTCAGAAGGGAGGGAAATTTGGACATAACGACAAGAAAGAATGTACCGCAAAGCGAAGGAATTAGGTGAGCAGTGCCGTACAAAAATAACGATTCAGTAGCTGGTAGGCAATATTGTCATCTCTGCACACATCCAAGGACTTAAATGACCCACTACTCTGGCTGAGGATCTGCTCCCTTAATAATAAGAAAGAGTAATTTAAACTACGGCTTTTTTCATTGTGTTTTACACAGGTTTGGGGAATATGTTATCAAAGGCTCCAATTCTGGCCAAAGTCCACAGGCATCATACCTGTGGTCAGGCCCTGGATAGAAAGATCAGAGCTATCTTTGCTTAGCCCCACTCCCGAAAACAGATCAATCGGAGGTAACTCAAAAGGAAATATTCTACAGGGAACAGCTGAAGATGCATTTAGAGGAAATAATCCCCATTCAGGATGCCATTATTAAAAGAGAGAGATAACTATCAGAGCTGAGATATGTCAGGGCAACCTCATTGACATGGGACTGGAGAACTTCTACTGTAAAAGCAGAGAAACTAGGTCAGTGCTTTTTGAAGAGAGGAAAGCTCGGGTGGACATCATTATTTTATATACGATTCTAAGGGGAATAGCTGGGAGAGATGTCAGAAAACTGGTGTCAAATGCAGGAACAAATGGACAGGCTGTAAGAAAGGGAAATGAACAGAAACTAAAGGAGGTTCAAACCCAAGGGATATAAACATTTCTGTACACATCAAGTAGTTAATGCAAGGGCTGGGTTACAGAAAGGGCTGGTAAGAGCAACCAATAGCGGTTTGGGAAGGGAAATCTTTATGGGGTACAGACACCTGAGAGCAGACAAATCAGTTTCTTGCTCTTGGTCTGTCCTGAGGATTGCTCAAGTTTCAATCTCAAAATTACTTTGAGTTTCACATACAGTAAATCTCTGTGCAAGCGCAATAGATTGAAGTGACAATTCAGTTTATCACTTGAAGATAAAACTCAGAAGAACATTTGCCTTATAATTCTATTAATATAAATGTAATTACAAGGGCTAATTCCAATTCAAATGTTAACTTATAAGCCTTGGTGGAGCTAGCAGCCTACAGAGAAAGAGATGATGCTGGAATCCCTGATTTTGATCAATAGTTCAATGTTAATAGACTTTATTTATGAGTTGGAGCATATGGTTTGAAAATGAGCCTATTGATTAAGTTGTGTGTGTGTAGACACACACTTCCATACATTCTCTAAGCACTAGAATATTTGCATGTTACAATTGCCTCTAAAGGAGAAAGAAAAACCTCTCAGTGGTGTTGAAAGAGATTAGAAAAGTTTTTATGTCTAAAGAACAGTGCTACCTATCACACAAGTGTGAACACAACTTCCAGAAGCTGGTGCTTTAAATACAGATGGTACCAATATTTTTTGTTCTGACTAACTAAGATGCAAACCAGCCACTAAGAAAAAAGAAGTAAGTTGAGGTAATGGCCTGGGGCAAAGGGATTTTGAAGACATTGGAGAATCAGTAGACTGTGTAGTCTAAGGTTCTCCCAGTGTATTTCATATGTCTTCTGAAATATAAAGGCAAAACTTCATCTGACGGAAATCAGAACAGTGCTATTGAAATTCATGGAGCTACGGATTTGGTCCCCATATTCAAATGTAATGAATACAAGGAGGAAAAATGTAGCACAAACAAGTGTATATCCAACAGCCCATTGAATATGGGCCAAATTCAGAGATCATGTGAAAAAGTGTAATGCAAGTCCTTTTCCTTGGGAATTTCCCTTGTTTAAGAATAATAAAAATTTTCTACTACATTATCTTGGTTTGGGTAATGCCACAAACCTTCCTCCCTTCTTCAAGAGTTAAACAAGAGAGATTTTGAAGTGAATGTGTGAGTAGGAAAGAGCGTGATTGTGCCATAGCCCTGTCCTGTTCCATTCTGCTCAGTGGTAGCAGAAATGTACCCACGCGTTCCGGATCATAAAATTCCATAGCAAAGAGATGCTCAGAAACGTGGAGTTCGGCAGAGGATTCGATACACACATTTTAAAGGGTTTGTGATACCCTCGGATCGTTTCTGAACTGCTGGGGTGTGATCCTGAGGTGAACTGGCCCATCTCAACCGCCGTGATAGCCATGGAGACATTGATGTTGACATGGAACCAAAAATTTGTCAGGGCACTGGAAAAGAGCGAGAATCACAGAAGTGAATGATACTGATCAAAGCAGATGAGAGTCAGGAGTGCTTATAGGGGAGATGCGGACTCGCACACGCGCTCAGCGATCTGAAGACGCTTGGAGTTAATATGCTGTCTATTAACATTTGCTCAAATGCAGCACCTGTCACAGCACGTACAGCGTACGTGTTTGTTGGGTCAATCTCAGCAGAGGGGAGCGAGGTGTGGTAAGAGAGGAGCTCACTCTGTGTAGGTGTGACACCTAAGTAGTGCAGAATGTGTGCCCTTTCTTCTCCCAAAAAAATAAAACCAGGGGCTCGAACTTTGTCTTTACCCCGCAATGACCACTGCTCATGGTCCTAATAGTACTTGAATGTCCCTCGTGCTTTAGTATTTGTCTCCTAGCAGTACCCTGCAAGAAAAGGGGCTTTAAAGTGTCCATGTTTTACTGATGGTATGCAGCACGGAGGGGAGCTGGAAGCAGGCTTCCTATAGCCAGAGCTGGAACTGAAGGCTCTCACCCTCCAGTTGTGTCTTTATGGATCGGTGCTTGCAGGAAAACAAACAGCACCACAACAGCCACAAAGCTTGCACCACTGGCTTGGTAGTATACACTGCAAGTGGCACCAGGAGTATATAAGATACTGTGCAGGAGGAAATCAGGTGGCCAATGACTTTGTTCCTCTCACTGGGTGCTTAAAGCAGCAAACCATTATGATAGCAGCTGGGCACTCTGTGGGAGGATCATTCACATCTCATCCACATACGGACTTTCACAAAAGATGACGTGTATTACTTCATGTGTCCTTAAGCAATAGGAAAGCAGTGGATTTGCATTTCGGGCAGTCCCAAATGTCATTGTTACCGTCCGTGCCATTGTTGCGTGTGTTGGCCTGAACTCAGAGAGCTCACTGTGTAGTAGATAGCTTCAGAGCAAGCCCGTGGTCTTAATGAGTAAATGAAGTTACTGTTTCTTTAGTTTATTCTAAATGTTGAGCCCAGCATGGGATCTAACCTGGAATAGTCATCTTGAGAATATTGCAGTGGAAAGCAGATCCTAGGATTTAACATTGGAAATTAGAAGTTGATCCTGCTTCTTATACAAAATTGAGATTGACAAAATTGAGGTTTATCTACATAAACCTTTAAACAAAGATGTGGCTCTGAATCAAAATTAGGGAACTGGAGAAATGAAGTTGAGGATTTTGTTCTCTTAAAGGAAACTTGCCCCAGAAAGGCTGTCAGCAGAAAGAGCTGCCGCAGCAAGGGAGCTAAGCACAGACATTAATGGAGTCGGTTCTTTTTCTAGAGGTCAATTTTGTATAAATCACGATTGTTTAAAAATGACAATTATTGATTAATTAAATTTAGACTTGGAGCTTAGCCCTCTTAGTTTTGAAGAGCCTATACGCCAAATTGGCAAGAATGACTAACTGAAAAAAAAATCATTATTTAATTGAGTGCTGCTCAGATAGGAACTAATACCAGCAATGGTTTTGGAGGCCTTTTCCCCACAAGTACAAATAAAGGGGGCTTTTACAAGTCCCTCTCCGCACTCATATTCCATATCGCAGCCTGCCCTGTGTCTGACTGTAAGGAATTTTTATACTGCTGCCTCCAATCCTGCTCCACAAAAGTCAGAGTTAAGTCTGAAAGTAGCTTATGGGTCCAAAAGCCCAACAGCAAAATGCACAAAGCTGAACTGCATCGCTACACAAGCGATTTCTACACTTGCATGAGCATAGTTTAAAATTAACTGGATAAAGTTCTGGAGGAGAAAAACACTTCTGGGCCAGGGCAGGCAGGACCAGGCCCTTCTTGTGGAGGGAACCACTGGGAGAGGTAAAAGGGCGATGATCAAGGCCTTGCCTGTGGTTTGCATGGGGCTGGAGGAGAGTCAGACCAGCAGTGAAGGGGCACCATGTTGGAGTGAGGTGATACGTTATCATGGTGAGCTCCAGAGCTGATCCTACACTTAAAAATAGATTGACATTTATCCAGGAGGCGAGTTTGTTATTCTGTAACTACAGCACTTTCTATTATGTTTGATAAGGGAAAGAAGATTGGATCTTGGTCAGAAATATAAAAATTCGGCTCCTAGCAGGGGATAATAGCAGGAGAACAGGGGCAGAAAACAACTGCAGATTGAAAGGAGTTCAGTTCTCAGTGAGAAGTGGGGGTCGGCCCTGAGCAGGGCTGGCCCTGCAGCCCTCTGCCTTACTGCCGCCCCTCGGTGCCTGCACTGCAGCCATCCAGCTCCGGACAGAGCCCTGCTCCTCTCCCCCACACAGCTCTCCATCTGAGGGTCACTGGGTGATTCTGAGGTGATCTGACTTCCCTGATGTCACATAGAAAGCCATCAGAGCAAGAAGAACAGGCCCAGGTGCCACCCTCATGCAGTGGAAGTGTTGGGGTGGAACTAGGCTTAGAGGGTGCGTCTGCATGAGTGTATGCAACACATCCCCAGGTGGGAACGAAGGATATTTGCACTGCCTGGCTTCTGAATGTGCATGTTAGGCGGTGCAAAAACCTTAACTTTTTGCAAAAATACAAAACTCTTTTGTTTCAGGGTGTAACTGTTGATCTAAAATGGGAGTTCCTGTTTTCTAATTCACGAAGCTTAAAAGATCGCTCATTTTATATTAAAATGCTACCCTTTGCTAGAGACCTTCAATCTAATTAAAGCCAGGAGATTAGCATCCCTTAGAATATTTGCAAAGCGTGCAATGTGAAGTTAATGAAATGTGTACACTTTTATAAAGCTTTAATTTTTAATGAAATAATTCAGGACATGTGCTTTGCTCCTCTGCCTTACCTGCACGGTCCAAAACAGAAAATGTTTACAAAAAACTACACAGCTGAGAGGAAGAAAACAGAGGACAGGAGAAATGAGGGCTTCTTCACACCTGCCCCAAGTCTGTCCTCACCTCTTATATTAGGTCTGAGTATGTTCAGTGTTGCTGATTACTGTTAATGATTATTAATGGATGAGAATATAACTTCAGAGTGGAGTTCATATTGAAGTTTAAGGTTATGTGTGTATGTGTACATAACACACAGCATACACTGTATAATATACATAGTAAATATCTAAATTTTATATGTATGTATATAAGCCACTCAAATAGAATAGATAACATGTAAGAACACATTATATATACATTACATAGCACATACTATGTAATAAATATATAATATATAACTAAATCATATATTTATGTAAACCACTCATATATAATAAATAACATGTAACGCACAGCATGCACTATGTAATATATATAATAAATTTCTAAATTATAGATAGATAGCTTTATGTGTCTGAATTATATATTTATGTATAAACACAGCCAGTGTTAAGGGAGCTAAATAACACAAACAAGGCAGCAGAGGAGCCGGTGTTGCAAGGGAATGTCTCCCTCCATGTGGGAAATGGGCTGAGCTTGGGGGGAGGGAGCAGCCAGGTTCAGAAGAGGTCACTGAAGGAAATCCTGAGCAATTGAGCCACCTTCCAGGCTGGGCTCCTCTAATGATGGCCCCACTCCTCCGTTATCGAGGGAAAAGGGAGAACAGAGGCAGCAGGCTGTGGTACAGTGAGCCCTGTTCAGACACGCCTGCTGTCCCCAGTGCCACGGGAGCACATCCTGCTGGGGCCAGCACAGCCCCAGGGCTGCTGTGGGAGCACCCAGCCCTTTTCCTTTCACTCCTGCATGCACTTATTGCACCCTTTGCATTGCTGCCTTTTGAATTTTGCCACCAGGCAGAGCTGGCTGCTGTGTGCCAGACTGCAGCTTTATAGCACCAGCCCTACTTCACATTGTGCTTACCGGGTCTTTCTGTAACCTAAACGTTAGAATATCCTAATCTTGCTCCACATTTTAAAGCTGAAAGATAAACCTGTTGTTTAATGAAATCCACAACACTACGGGAATAGTAACCATTGTGTTCTTTCATTTCAAAGGGCGGCTGAAATCTAACATCTGGTGTAACTGTACAAACCTGACCTTAGGTCACGGTAAGTATTGTGTTGTTGATGATGGATACGCTTTTTTCATTACAATGCTGTCTCCGTTCTGTCAGTGTCCATGCTGTGAATCCTCAGTTATAGCCTGAGCTATTGATAAATACTGATTTTTAACATACAGCTCTTTTTTTTTTTTTACCCTTTTAGGCATTGTAAATTTTTTTAAAATATCTCTTCTAGTTTGTTGTCAACAATATGCTATTATATGAGAAAACTCTTCTGCATGATAGCTGCAATGCAGAATGATCAAGGATTATCTGTCTGAAGATGTAGCTGTGATCCTAAAAGAAGAGTGTCACAGAGAGGTGATTCGCTCTGGCTAATGCCTTCCCCTGCACTTTCCTCCTTGGATGCTCATTTCTTAGAGCTCTTGTAGGGACACAGTCTAAGTTTTAAATTGTAATGCAGATATGAGCTCTTATGAATGTGTCTTTGCCCCAGTGTGGAGTATTAATTCCCATTTCCAAAGGGCCTGCAGCAGCACACACTGGGACTGTGCAGCAGCTTGCAGCTCCTACTTGTTTGTTTTGCTGAGCATATCCATTCCCAGAAATTTCCATTTCATTGCTGCTCATCAAGAACTTAGAAAGACTTTTAGCACCATAACTTCAGGTTTTTTTTCTCTCTAAAGCTATGAAAAACCAACTATTTTCTGATCTTTGGGCTCCCTGAGCACAGGCTCAGACACAACTCCTGTGGACAGGGCTGACTGGGCTTACTGGACTCTAACCAACTGCCATGGGAAATGTCTGGAGGCACAGCAGCCACGCTTTTAAGAGACATCATCTACTCATTTCAGTGCTGCCAGAGCTAAACACATTTATGGATTTGTTCATAATTATTTTTAGAGTGGAATTCTGTTTAACAGCATCTGAAAAATGAAGTACCTGGGGCAACGTCACTGCATGCAGCTGTTGCTGCCCTCTCCATCAGTCCAAGCAAGCTGCATGCTGCCCAATGCCCCTTTACTTTACCAGAGCACACACACCTGTGTGGGGCTGCTCATCAACAGGCCTCTTCTGTGCTCCAGGTGCTCACACTTTGCAGTTAAGCAGCATCATTTTTTTTCATCCAGTGACATCAAAGCACTTTGCAAACATTTCATTAAACTTCTCTGCTACGGGTAATGCTCCCTACAGCCAGGTAAGCAAACAGAGGAATGAGGCAGCACCAGCAATCTACAAACGAAGCCCCCTTAAGGGAGTTTTGGGCCAGAGGCATCCAAAGTCAGCCATGGAGACACCAGAGCAGAGCAGCCAGATCCCCCTCCCTGCAGCCACAACCAGCACCCATGGGTGAAGCAGCCTGGGGTGTTGCTGCTGAGCATAGCTTTGCATCATGCTGCCAGCTGAAATGTGTTGGCAGGACAGATAGCAAAGCCCCTGTGTTCTTCCCACCCATTCTGCACTTTCTGTGACCTCTTCCTTTCATCAGTAAAAGTAAATTGAATGCAGTACCTTTAAAGACTCTATCTGGATCCAAAACATTCATAGCCACGCTGTAACCATGAATGAAAAGTTAAGAGAGAGTATGGTTCGTACCTAAGGGCTCTTTCGCTTTTTATATGTTTACATATACCAGCCAATGGTCAGCAAATAAGCGCCACAGCTTGTAATGAAATGGGGGAACCATCTGTTTTAATCTGCGATTTAATTTCACTGTGAAGTATTAAAGTTGTTCCGACGGTTGGGTTGGCATGGCTGCTTCATATGAAAAGTGTTGAGTATCCCAGTTATTCTGCACCAAGCACGTGCTGTGGATATTATGTGCTGCATTGTTATTTTCTTCCTTTAAAAACATTACAAAGGGCTCCTTAATGCGGCACGGCTGAGTTTTGAGTCCCTCTTTTTGGTTAGCAACAGGTAGCAGCTGCTGTGGGGTAACACTGTGGCTCTTTCTGAGAACAGCAAGCATTTTTCTAGGAAGTGCTAAAAATAAAACAGATTTGAACTAATTGAGTACCCAACCCAGCACAGAGGGACTGAGGAAGGGGCGATGCTAAGTGCCACACAGGGACAGTGCCCTGAGGATGATGGAGGAGCAGTTTTACTCCTGCAAGGCACTTTGTGAACAAAACACACGATCCATCAGACCAAGAGTTGTGTTGGAATCAGGCCATGTACAGGACAAGGGGCTTAGAAAGAAAGAATGCCCTCACAAACAGCGGCCTGTGGGTGACACAAACCCATCCCTCCCAGTAAGCAACATCTCAGAGAATGACCCTGCTCCTGCCTTGCTGGGATAGATGGACAGCAGTAATGGGGCACTTAAGTGGGTACCACTGGTGTCCCCAAGGTGCAGACCCTTAATCCACACACTGTGACACGTCTGTAGATAGGGGCATGCACTTTTCTCCTACTACGGCTCCCCAGCTTAGAGGCAAGAAGCACTGCATCCCCATGAACCCAGTACTTGAGCTAATCTAAAGCCAGGCTGGGAGTCGGGGCTAATTAACTCGGCGCTGGGGCATCCTGACATAACTGCATGGCTTCTGGGACCCAAGCTTGTATTTCTGCCCACGGCCTGCTGCTCTGTGCTATATATCTGCCTGCTCAGCCCTGCTCAGGGCTCCCAGCAGAGGACGGGTAGAGCAGACACTATGGACTTGGCAGCCACCATGCCCAGGGCCGTGCTTTGTCTGGTGTTATTTGGAGTAGTTGCTGCTGCTTGGAATGCATTTTCCTGAACATAAGCTGGAAATTACTGATTTTTACCTTACACAGCTAGTATAAAAGCACTAATGTCCTAATGAAGAGCCTCACTTAGCTAAATGCTTCATACAGCTGAGTAAAACAAAGAATTTTACTAGAGCTTAACCCAGTCGTTAATAAGCTTTTTAACCCTGACCTTTCAAATCAATGATCTACCACTGGTTTTACCTTTCAAGAAGGAATTCCATTTTCAAGTGATAAAACATATTTTGCACTCCTTACAATCTAATGATTATTCTCAGCATTACTGGATATATGAGGCCATCAAACCATTAGAAGGTATAAAATGTATTAATGTACAGCATTCACGGCTACATTTGCTTTAGAGTCAATAAAGGGAAACAATTTATAAAGGGCATTTATGCTCATTACAGAATATCGATAGATTGTTTCTCCCATCCTTCCTGAAGTATGAAGAGCTCCATTTTGTGACAGATAGCAGAGGATTTGCATAAGCTCTTTGCTTACTCCATGGACTTCTCTAGCATGGAGGGCTCACGGCCAGGCTTAGGGCTCAGTTGTGCATGGGTTGGGACGTGCTGGTACCCACATATTCTTCCTTCTCCATTTGAGTGGCTCACAGCAGCCGCTTGAAGGCTCAGTAGACATCTACAGTGATTTCAGCAGTAGGCGTTAATTAGCACAAGGTTGTGGGCAAATTGGGCTGAGGTTAGGAAAGAACAAGGGGAATTATTTGTGGGGAAGGTCAGGGATGAAGCACATGACTGCTGAAGGGCTCTGCAGAGCACCTTCCTGAGCGGCAAGGCGAGGGAGGCTGCTCCACCTGCATGGGGGGAAGTGGAGAGGAGTTACAGATCATGCGGAGGAGATACGGGAGCAGCAGTGCTATAGCTGGAGGTGGAAGCTTCTCAGTCTGTCCAAGGGAATAGCTCAATTAACTGCAGAAATAAAATCTGTGAAGAGACAAATGATGAAGGCACTGGGCTGAGTCTCAGCAGACCCGGATTCAGTCTGTGGCTGTTTTCAGGCTGCTGTCTGACTTTTGGCAAGCCTTGTCAGCTCTCTGTGCCTTGGTTTCTCATCTGTTAAAGAGGAATAGCAATATTTCCCCTTTCTTCTGCCTATTCCAGCAGCAAGGTCTCCTGGCAGGTGCTGCATCACTCACAGCACATGCAGAACGGTGGGTTCTGATCTCTGCACTGATGCAGGGGCAAAGAGAGCCATGCCATGGCAGTCCCCAAAAGCCAGGCAGCTGGGAGCTTTGTCTAACTCGTTGAAGAGGTTCCTTAATATCAGTTCTTCAAGAACAAGAGAAGAAAAATAATCAATCAATCAGTAAATGACAGAAGGAAAGTGATTCCCATCTCAGTTAAGATTTGTAGGAAATTATCATCCAAAGTCGAAATATCACAGGTTGAGAAAGTGGAGAAAACACTAACTGCAGCACTGTCCCGGCTGCACAGCATCGATCTGACAACAAAATGCATTGAATGGAATGTCAACTGCAGGGACTTTCTGGTCACAAGCAGTCCTAATTAGAAATGCAAATGCCAGTGAGAGGGAGCATGGCTGTTGACGGTGGACTTTGGGGGAAGTTGGTGTTAGTGCTAGTAAATTAATTACGGGCACTCATCTTTTCTAAACGAAGCGCCCTGCACATGCAGATGATGAGACGTCACTGACCCATTAGAACCTCTAGAACCAAAACAGCGTAGTTCACGTGCTCTTGCTAAATACAAATGTCAAGACTAAGAATTCTCAAGGTTTGGCTTTTCTGAGGGATGGCTCCTGCAGTGCTCCTCATCCCGGGGCTGTGCCCTTGCACCGAGCGAGAGCGCAGGATGCTGCAGAGCCCCTGCTTGGGCCAACACCTCCATTCCCTGCTGGCTGCGTTATTAAAACAACATCTCCGCTTCCAAGTAAGTAAATAAATCTTGCTGGCAAGTTTGTCTTGTGACAGCCAACATCTTGTCTCCCTGAGAACTGGGCTGGTGTCCTGCAAAGCCGCACTAAAGGCTGAGAGCAACGGCCAAGAGATACAGCAAATCCATCTTCTGAGGTAGCAGACACAATGGAGTAAGATAATACATTCTAGAAATCCTGTTCTTAAAGTTATAAAAATCATTTGATTTCCTAAAGTTACAACAGCCTGCTGTCATTTTCCCAGCAAGCGTTCTTTTAGCCTTTTAGAAAACACAGTGCCCCAAGAGCTTTGCTGCCCTGAGGAGGCTGTGCTGCAGACCTGCCCCTAAAGGCCCAAACACCTGGTTTCAGGCACAACAGGAAAATCCAAATATACCTTACCATAAATATGCATGCGTGACATGAGAGCCCACCGCCTCCTTGGAGAGATGCCATAATTGACAGAACAAAAAAAGTACAACAAAACTTCATATCAGTGGTGGATCAGAAGCAAAGAGGTAACCAAAAGGCTAGGAAATTACAGGTTTGCTGACATCCTGCTCAACCTTACCCATTCTTCATTGAAAAGAGATAATAAGTAACTATAGGAGAGCTGTCTTAAGGCTCCATTCATTCCTTTCGCTAGCCCAGCTGAGAGGTGGTATAACATAACGTGCACTGGCATCTGGCATGTCATTTAATTACACCTTCAGCTTGCTGGGGAAATGTTTGAAGTGTCAAGGTAAGCAAACGATAAAAATGTATTCCCCTGCTACAGGAGAGCTCCCGCAATGCAGGCAGAGAGGGCCAGGCCTGCTCCAGCCATTACCCCGGGTCTGCCTGAGGAGGTGGTGCGGAGGAGCATCGTTCCTGAGCCATTATCACCTCTGGACAAGGCACCACGTGCTGCAGGCAGCCACGTGCCAATTCCCCCGTGGACACTTGGGAATTCTTCCTCCAGCAAGCACTGGCGTAAGAGGAAATCAGCAACACTGGCTCAGGTTAAGCTCAGCTTCATTGCCTCAGCACTGAATGCACCCCATTCCATTGACAAAAAGGGAGAAGTATGCCAAGGGCAGTGAAATGCCAAGAGCCAGGCCCACAGCTGGACCCAAGGCCAACCTTGCCACTTTGGAGAGACCCAACCAAGCAGAAAGCAGTAGTGCCAGACTCATTACCAGTAATCACAGTAAAAGGAATAAATCTCAGTTTTCTCACCGAGCTTGGGAGGGTTGGGAGGAAAGGAGAAGAAAGTTCAGAGCAGATATTAGTCACCTTGTTTTGTTCTTGCTAATGGAAATTTCTCAGAAACCAAAATAAAGGGTGTGGTGTAAGAACCTGAAAAGAATAAAATTAGCTAGAACCCACATCCTAACTTTTAAAGCCAGTGCACGAGTGCAGGTGTCTGCAGCTGAGCATGGTGTTTCTGTTTCAGCCCATCCGAGTATGAGTCATTTCCATCAAAAGAGGAGGATGCCTTGATCTGTGTGCGAGCAGCAGCTGTTGGAGCAAACACAAACATGCATGCCAAGGATTGTAAGGATGGAGTTTATCTACTATGTAAACAACCACCTGCTGCAAATGAAAAATTACTCCCTCACCACCTGAATAAGATAAGCATATGATGGGGGGAAACGAAGAGACAGATTTATTATTAATTTGCTGGAACTTTCAAACCAAACATCTCTTTTGCGGTGGAACAGTAGGATGCACCAGGAAGCAGTGCTCCTTGCCCCAGACCTGCTCAGCAGCATTTATTTTGCCTAAGTGATTTTCCCTTTTTTTTTTTTTCCTAAGTCTGCTGGAGATGAAAACACCAACCCAAAGAAGATAATTAAAAGCTAAATGAAACCACATACAGCTGTGCTACTACATAGCTAATGAACATGCAAATATATACATATGACAAGGACATAATGCAGACTGGCTGCCTTGAGTGCTGAGTGCAGATTTCCAAGAGCTGGAAATGCTATTGATTATAGCTGAGCTAAACTTCCTGACTCCAGACATCAAAGATCAGCCTCAGTGTAATCATCACACAGCATATGGGAGTGTGGCTGTGAGGTGCTGATGAGTGATGGCTTGGGGACCTGAATGTTTGCACATAGGGTGGGAGACATCCCATTGGCCACCCAGCACTGAGTACCATACAGCCCTCCTCCTCCTCCTTTTGCCTTCCCACATCAGTTGGCAAGGTGCTGATACATGGCAGGCACATTCCTGAGAGGACCGTGCTGTTGGTAACACATATAAGGCAATGCTTCTGGGCTCTTGTGAGGCAGTAGGCATGAGCACCTAGTCAGGTTCTCCTTGGATGGCTTTCTCCTACGCTGGTGTGAAAGAAGATCAAATTAGATTTCTCCTATTAGTCAAAAAATAACAACCAATTTACCAACATCCATTGGTCTCTCTGAGCTCACAACCAGAATACAGAATGCTGTTCCCAAGGCAGCTCCCAGGGAGATCCTTGCGCATCAGCACCCCAGCAGAGGAGAACCTCACAGCCCACCCAGAGATGAGATGAGATATGCAGAGCAGAGGGGACCTGGTCTTCCCCGCCTTCACCTTGTGCCCCATTCCCCAGCCATGCCACAATGGAGGTGTTTCAGAAACAGTCTTGTTCTCCTCCACGATGGCCACAGAAGCAGCACAGAGCCTGAGGGACTTTCCAGGAGCATCATGGAGGGATGGAGCACAGCCATGGGCGAAGAAGATGGCAGAGACTACGGGACAGAAACCAAACTTGCGCCGAACACAATGCTTAGTGCATAAAAATTAATCAAGTACTGAAATGACTTGCTTTATTCATAATACTTAATGGTCATGTAATAGGAGTTTTTATTCTGCAGTTAAAGTTCATAAGTGCAGGTTTTACATGTAGAAAGGTATTATGCTGATAGTTTAATTACACACCTTTCTGCACACCAAAGGAAATGGGTTATGTGGGTTTTGTAATTAAAGAAGGACTTCTGAGGGGAAATGAACTTTGCAGTTAGCAGCATAGTATTTGATTTTTATCAGGTGTTTTTGTTTTGAGTTTGCCAGCACTCGCTGTGTGGTAAACAGTTGAGAGCACCCCGAACGGCACAAGGTGCCAGGGAGAAGCTGTGAGTATGCAGCGGAGTAGTAGTATGTAAGAGTAGCATGGGTGAGCACGAGGCACCAGCGTCATGGGTTGGAAGGTGCTCCAGAGCTCTGTCTGTGCAATTCTGTACAGTACGAGTCTGTCCAGCACGTCTAGGAAACAGGAAAAAAAAACCAGAGCACTTAATTAAAACTAAACCACGGTACACGCCAAAGTAATAAAAAGCCCTACTTCTTATTTTTCTTATTTTTGTTTTCAATAGATGTCATGGGCACTGAACACAGTTTTCCCTTCCTGCATGCCTACAAAGGTAACAAAGCCAAAAATATGATGGATAAGAGTGGGTGTTTGCTATTGGAGTACTCAGGGACTACTCACAGCATTTAAGGTAAAGATGGGTAGGAGCCATTGCCAACTTAGGCCAGCTCTTGTCTCCCGTTAATTAACGATGTGCCACCTATGGGGTGTCAGGGAGAGCAGTAGAACCAGGGCTCCTATAGCATAACTTCAGTTCCATATCAAAAAGCATACAAAAAGCATATTTGGGTGTATATACACACGTATTTACAAACTGCTGGGAGAAATCCATTTTCAAGCACATTAAATGAGCTGTAGGTCCCGCACTGGACCGAACTGAGGTCTGTGATACCAACAGCTCTTACCATGCTCGACACAAATTAAAAAGAATTAAGCAGAATGTTCCAAAAAGAAAATTTAAAATTGACTTTACAAAAACAAATAGAAAAGTTCAAGGCCTGAATTACTGTGAGAACGCCCTTTCCTTTCTGGCAAGGCTGAATATTTTTGTTTGCCTGTGAAGGTAGAGCCCAGGTTGAGGATGCCCATAGCCATGCTCCTTTTGCAGCGCCTCATCGGTCGCTTTTATCCAGCAGTAACATCTGAAAGTGTGCATCTCCCACACAGAGCCACTGCAATACTCTCAACATGTGTTTAATTGGAGTGGACACTCGGTAATTACAACAGGAACAGTTGTGTAAAGGGAATATACAAATATAACTGGACATTTTTCTTTGAATTTCCTTGGCCAACTGCATAATATTAATGACAATGAGAGAGAACCGTAACTGCTTTTCTCCTATTAAATTCATACGCTTTGGCTCTACTCGTGGTTGTTAACATACTGTTGAAAGAGCTGTGACTGCAGCTTTCAACCCTCATCCTGCAGTCAAGCCCTCAATGTACTGTTGTGGATTGCAAATAGTCATTTGCTTAAAAATTGAATGTTATTGATAAAATAACAACAACAAATGCCAACCAAATGCAAACAGGTATAAATGTGATTGCTCAGTGTGAAGTTCGGGTCTTCAGCCACCACAATGTATAGGACAAGAGGGAATGGCCTCAAGTTGTGCCAGGGGAGAGTCAGGTTGGATATTAGGAAGAATTTCTTCTCTGAAAGAGTGGTCGGGCGCTGGAATGGGAGGTGGAGGAGCCACTGGTTAAGGCAAGGATAGATGTGGTGCTAAGGGACATGGTTAGTGTGCAATATTGGTAGTAGGTGGATGTTTGGACTAGATGACCTTAGAGCTCTTTTCCAACCTTAATGATTCTATGATTCTATGATTCTGTATCAACTGATGAGTGGGCATCACAATGCTTTGAGGCTAGGCTGAAGTACCATGTAGGCAACAGGCAGAAGTAGTGCAAATATACACACACATATATACAGTATATATGTAATTTGCATTATGCTTTTTGGGTGTACACGAATGGCACATCCTTTGCAATCAGTAACATGAGAGACTCCCTCAGCCCCAGGCTCACTGCTCAGGCTCCCTGGTACAAATCCAGGGAGCGCCGTGCCGTTACAGAGATGCTCTCCACGATGCACATTCCTGCGATCTGCTGAGTTCTCCACCCTTGCAGAAAATGATACTGCTTCAATTTTATTTTTTATTTTTTTAAGTCTAACAAGGGTAATTATAATAGGATTAACAGATTTTTTTTTCCCCTCCACGAAGTACAACTGTCTCATATCAGAGAGAGTATTATAGCAGACTTACGACTAGACGAGTTTTTACTGTATATGGAAATGTATTAAAATGAATGTATGGCTCAAACACAACACATCGCTCACTATTGTTTTGTAGCAGCTACTTCTCCCACAAAGGGCGACCACATGTGAAGAGCGAGATTCCCAGCAAGTATCTGGTAAACATTTGGAAACGAGAGGCAAATAGCGCAGTGCAATTGCACCATCGTACTTCAAATACCCACTTGAAAAAAAAGAAAGAATCCGCTCCGCAACGCGCCAAGCCTGGCTCCCAAAACTGGGAGGAATCGCAACGCTGGTAAACTTGCAGAAATATTTTTACAATTTTATTAGAGGTTTTAATTCAGTGCTTTATCTACCTCTGTTAGTCTGCAAAATAGCTTTAAATATTCAAGTGGTAATTAATGAATCTTTTATGTTGCAAATCAAACATTTTCATCTGTGCTGTGGTACAGTGGCAGCGAGAAGGAGGGATTTGGAGTGTAATTGTTTCTCCTGTTCCCCTCGCAGTGCTGAATGCCTTTTTACCCTTTATTATATCATTGGCTTTTGCTTCAGTTCATCAGCGCTTTGCCACATCTTATCGGTCGATATTTGCTGTCTGGTTTGGTTTTTTTTTCTCAGTTCAAGATTTCTTACTGTGCCTTTGCCAGAGACATTCCTAAGGAGATGGAAACTCTCTGAATGTGGAATTTTCGCATGAGTGCAAAATAATAAAAAGCATGTGTGTATTAAAAAGGGATCAACTTAATGGGAAATGAGCATTGGGTTACATTAATATTCTATTACAGTAAAAATCATATTTAATAAATTTTCTCCAGATTTTTCAGAATCTTACTGTATTTTTCTAAGTCCTATGCCAATCCAAAGAAACAGTGTATATGATACATTTGATTTATGTTAAGTAAATAACCTGCACAGCCCGTTTTGGGGTTTAAAAAAAAAAAATTAAGTGTAGAAACACACACCAGACTGCAATGTGTGCTTAGTTTCCATGTGCTAGGAGAAATAGCGTTGGTCTTGTGCAGCAGAAAGCCTTTATAAACAGTATTCTATTTTATTGATGCTATATGTGGAGTTTTATGTTATGTGGCAAGAGCACGAGAATGAAAACATTGTAATTTATCCTAAACCGTAAAATTATACTAGTACTAAAGTAATTACTTCACATATTAAAACACGGTTTCCTTTACTTTCCTTTGTCATCGTGTAAAATTAGGAGCTGAGCTCTGCAGTGGAGCTTTTCTCGCCTTCCCCAGCTCGCACAAAGGATTGACACATCTGTGATGGCACACTATATCACCCGACCCTTGTTGTTCTGTGACCCTAATTAATATTATACTGGGTGACATTTATGTATCAGAGCAATAAGCTAAACAGGAAACAATTTATGTCACCTAAAGCTTTTTAACAAATCGATGCAACTATTTGTAATTGCTTGTTTCACAAGATTAAAAGTACTCAGCCTTGATCTTCGCCCACGGTTTTGTAGCCAACATGACCTGTGCTTCCGTTGTAAAATAGGAGTGTTGGTGATCAGCACCTATTTCCATCAAGTAATCCATATTGCTAATATTTCTGGAATTTTAATGTAGTTACAATTTATAGCCGATCAAATGTGGTTACCTAAATTGCTGTTGCTAGTAGACAGTTTAACTGTCTTTATTAATTACAGTATAATTTAATGTTTGAGTACAGGCACTTGTGTTGGTCATTTTTACAGCCAAAGCAGTTATGTGCCTTATGACGAACCATTTTAGCATTTTCAATGGAAATTTGCTAATATGATGAGTGATAAAAATGTCAAACTCTGGTAAATAATGGTTATTGCTTTGGCTGGAATTAATCCTTGAAAGGACGGTTACCTTCAAATTACCATTATTGCTTGAAGAAAAAAAAAAACATTTGTTAGGCTTCTGAGATGCATCAAAAATGGCTGCTGAGGGCTTCCAAACAAATGAAGATGCAGCTCAAACCACAGCGGTAGTGTTTCCATTTCTCTTTCTCCAGATAGAGGAATTCCCTGTTGAGTAAGATTGGAGGAAAGGCTGTTTTGGGTTAAACGCCCCACAAAACGCTGTTGACTACTTCTAGCCCACGTGTTTTGCAGCTGCCTAATAGACGTGATAAAATGGGGCGGAGAGAGGGCCTCTACCAGGCCTCGTGGAGGATGGGGACAAAGAGTCACAGGGTGAGCCGGGACACGTGTATGGCCCAAAGGGGACGTCACCAGTCACCAATGGCAGTGTTGGCCGTGAGGCACCTGGCAGTTGTCACCACCACCATGGTGGCAATTGGGTGAAGGGCAGAGCTCACCGCCTCTGCAAGGAATTTGAGCAATGACCCGATTAACTCACCATTAAACCAATGTTTAACATCACCACTGAGGCTGCAGCCTGATTATTAGGTTAAAAGGGCTAATTAGAGTTTGTTGTGATGCAGGGCGCGTCTCTGTGGGAGTGAACAGCACCAAGAGTTGGTCATTCCTTCCATTAGGCCACTACTGTGAAACCTGCTGTCCTTTGCCATCATGACAGCCAGGTCAGACAGCATTATGCAGCTCATCAGCAGCTGTATGCACAAAGCACAGTGAGCACCATGCTGTGCTGGGCCTCCAGCTCCCATGCCAGGCCACGGCTGTCTTCTGCTCTCCTCACCAGCACAGAAAAAACCCAGAGAGGCTATGCACTGCCCTCTGCTTTTCTTTGGAAGTGGCTCAGACACACATCGCCTCAATGGCCTGTGAAAGTGCTTTGATGGAAATTTGGGACTGGGAAAGGTATAGCCACAGAAAGTCAGCAGATGACAGATGCTGGGCTCAACGTGCGGTGGACACACCAGTGCAGAGATGACCAGGAAGGTGAAACAGAGGAGTCATTTGGGATACCTTCAGATCTCACAGGCTCCCAGAATCCCCTCCTGGTTTGTGCAAAGCCAGGGTGACTTCTATGGGGATAAGCAGTCCTCATCCAAGGGGCTGAGATCACCCCAGGCCACGTTCCTCTACCTGGAGCTGCCCCCACCACCCGTGCTTTAGAGAGAGAGCGCTCCTGCAAAAATAAACACTCTTCTGCCAGTGAAGGAATATTTTCTTAACTACAAAAGTGAGACCTCTCCCATGTACTAAAACTTCACTAATGATAAAAGAGCAATACGTGACCAAACTCAAATTCCATCCTCTGCATTTTTCATTAGCAAAATCCACCCATCAATACGATTTTGAGACATGCTGTAATGAGTGTGCAAGATTTCTCCCCTCCCCCCTCAAAAAAAAAAGTAGTTATCTGGTATAATTTTATGATAGAATATTTTTATAAAATCATTTGTACTAATTTAAGCATTTATCATTATATGCAAAAAGATTTCTTGATGAGAATATTATAGACGGTGCATGTTTTTGACATTAGCATTTTATTTGGATGACTAATCTTGCAGATGTGAAATTTTAATGAATTATTCATGAAAAAATCTCTCCTCTGAAATTCTGGTTTACTGCTAATGCCAGTTATTAAACATTTTATTTTTCTTTATAAAACTTGACGAAGAAAATAAAAGTGTACTTACTCAAAAAAAAAAAAAGGTGGGTTTTTCCTCTGAAGTTTGTCTCAGGTGACAGCGTGACTTGAAACGTTCTCATGGTGGTGTGGACTGAGATCCACCTTGCAGCCCATTTTGTGTACATACAGTACCTGCCAAGCCCTTCCTGCTGAAGCCAGGAGGAACAGTGCAGTCCAGCTCCCATTAAAGAACTGCACTTGGGAGGATTTGCAAGATTAGGACCCAAACCTTTTTTTCATGCTTTCTCCTTTGAAGTTGAGCCCATCGAGAAAGCAAATACCCCCAAATGCCCAGGAACCAAACAGGCAAACTCTGACGGACTTGCTTGGATAGCAGATGAATTCCCCCAGATGACAGCATCCTCCTCAGTTCCAGTGCTCAAGGCCTAAACAAGCACCCTGTCCAGCCAGGAAACTGCAGCTAAAAGCTTGCAACTCAGTGTGGCTGGGGAGGCCCAAGGGGAGCAATGGACTGTGCATGGATGGGCAGGGACAGGGTGAGGGGTGAGCGACTGCTCCACAGGGTCTGCTGCGGGGCCCAGGGCTGCTGGGGATGTGACACGGAGCGGGGAGGGGGGAGAAACAAAAACAAAAACTTAGGACATGGCAACTTGCATTACCAGTGTGAACAACCAGCATTTTTATTGCATTTGAGAATGCTATAATGTCAGTAATTAGTACTGACTACACAACATTTTTTATTGTCTGTATCAACAGACATGGAATGATGGAATTACAGTTGATGTAAGGAATGAGTTTCTTTTATGCCTTATCAAAAAAAAAAAAAAAAAATCTTGTTACTGGCAGCACATACACACGAAGCACCATGCTAACAGTCTGGACTGTACCATTTTCATCAAGGCTTATGGGTAGAAGATAGTCTGTTACCTGTTCTGGGTCCGTTAAAATGCAGTCGTGACTGCAGTTCACCTCGCAAGACTAGAATACTAAATTGCTTCTGAAACATCTAAAAACTCAATCTGAGTTCATTAACCAAAGGTACCAAAGGATTTCAAAAGAGTTTAAACACTTTTTTTCTTCCATGCTATAATGAACGTGAGAATATTGGCGATCTGAAAACTACAATAGTTCAAAATTATTTTTAAAAACTTTATATATATATATATTTATGTATGTATATATATAAAATATCTAATGATCTGCAATATTTGTAGGATGAGAACCCCTGCCCCGCTCTCTTCCTGAAGTCGGGGCTCCAGAATTGGGGCGTTCCAGGAACTCTTGCCGGACTCTTGCGAGTGAGAATCAAAAAAGGTCCTCTTTTGTGGTCACTTACTCTACATAAGCCTTGATTTTTCATTTCACTTCTAGTCGAATGCAGAAACCTAACAGGTTTTACATTTACAAACTTGGTTTTGTGGACAAGGAAGGCTTTGACTCTCATTCCTGACAGCGATTTACCTGATACATGGTACTACTTTCATAATGTACGCTTTTCTTTGAGAAAAAAAACATGTAACAAATTGTCTTTACATCTTGGCACCTTGTAAAGTTTTTTGTTTGTTTTTATACAAAAAGTTCAATAGTTTGACACTCCCCCGTTATTCATCACTACTTCACTGATAAACTTTGAAAGTGTGACCCTGGAACTCATCATGCAAAATATTTACTGCAGCAGGAGAAAAACTTTTTTTTTTTCTTTTTTTTTCTTTT
>JACDJE010000011.1:513156-553296 GCA_016647715.1 Pavo muticus | reverse complement strand
TTTTTTTTTTTCCTAACAGAAAGCAGAGCTGAGTTTTATAAAAGTAACTGCCAATAAAATTTCTTGTACCAAAGCTTATGAGTGGACAGGAGTGTTCTTTCTTTATGAAAAATGCTGACCGAAAACTAAACAAAACTGAGCAAATTTGCCAAGATCAACCAAAATGAAAGCAGTCATCCTAGCACGATCCCGAAACAGAAGTGGCACACAATCTGTAGAACCAAAGACCAAATTAGTCATTATTATTTTTTCTTTTCAACCTAGAAATACTATGATGTGGTCCAGTTAAATTGTGGGAGCTTTTCTGTTCTCTTCTGCATTTTATTAAACTGTCTCCTTTATCTGATACTCTAATTCTCTGCAAAATAACTGCGTCTTTGCCTTCTCAGCTCCCATCCCTAGCGTCCCCAGTAACACTGTTTCCTGGTTTTCGCCTCAAAAGCTCTCCTCCGTTCCTCTTTACAGAATTTCATTTTGGTCACTGTAAAGAATTACAAATAAAAAGTAACAACTTTGGTTCAGACATCTACTTGGCCTTCTAAATGTTCTAGAATAAAGGAGCAGTTTCCCTCTCAGGTTAGCAATAGCCCACAGCTTGTCATTTCCCTCTAAATTCTTCAACCTCCTTTGATCAACAATAAGAGGATATTTGGCTTCACAAGATAAAGCATATAACAGAGAACATAATTTACCTTTGTGTAATATCTTTGGTAATTTTAGGAAAAAAAAAAAAAAAAGGTACAAAGAAGAATATAAATTAAGCTCCGAAAGGCTTTTTGAAATAATAAAAAAGCTACAGTCCTACATAAATAAATGAGTGACGGAAAAGTGGTTGCAGAATGAAAACGTTTAGGTGTTTGGTGACCAAGGTTTACTGACCTATAGCAACAAATTTTGCACGTCACGTTTGCTTTGAAGAGCGTTGCCAGTCGTGCCTAACAAGCCCCGGTGCGAATTCTCTCCTATACTTCCCGTCTCCTACGGCGAGGTTTCCATACTGGCTGGTGTAATATTGCATAACAATCGTAACCGCACTACTGGATTTGCACAGTTGAAATTAACACTTTAGCATTAGTGGGGCTCTGTCCTTATTAACTCCCGTAACAAGTTCAATCTGAAATCTAATTTGTATTCAAACAGATTAATGCCACCAAGCAATCCTGAACCGATGTTTAACCGTGAAACATCGCCACGTACAATAACAATTTAATGAAGTCATCTTTCCAACCACTATTTGCGAATGCAAATGCAAAAAGAAAAAAAAAAATGTCATAATAAATGTATAGGTGCCCATCTCAGTAATCTTAGATATTCCAGAAAGATTTGTTGACCCATTAAAACTCGTGTTAAGCAACCGAGAGCCTGCCACTGTACTATCCATCCTCTAATAAAAGTGAATTCTGTTGGTGCTGCATACGTTTCTTTGTGCTGTTCCATTTTGTGGCATTTGCTAATATTCACCATTGCTGCCAAGAAAGAAATCTCAAAGAAAAAAACCAACCCAAAATGACAACAACAAAAAATACTGCTTTGCGGAATGAATCTGTGTTGCTTCCTACAGTGTTTCTATGTTCATCTGTCATTCATTCTCATTCTTGCAGTACTTCGTTTCTCTCTCTCCGCTGGACAACCCTTCCACATGTATAGTGCAGCATTTGGGACCTTTTCAAAAAACAACAACAAAAATAGAGACACCGAAATGGAATGTTTTCCACAGCTAAAGAAAACATGGTGGCATCTGAAGGAAACTGGAATGAATGACAGAAAAAACTACAAACAATTCAATGACATTCAGCTTCGTATAATAAAAACACCTATTAACATTCATCACAAAGTACAGAAAACGTTGAAGCCTCCGAGAGGCCCTGGGCCCAGATGAGGCCTGAGGTCAGAACTTAAAATGGTAGAGGAGAAGTGGGGCGGGGGAATAAAAGCAATACATTAAAAAGTTTGGGATAATTTTTTCTTTTAACCCCTCCCCAGTAGACACGCTCACACGCACACACACATATCCACACACGTGCACACACAGGCCTTCCCCATCCCAAATGGAAGCAAAAAAAAAAAAAAAAAAAAAAAAAAAAAAAAACAAAAAAACAACAAAATGGAGTAAAGGCAGTGATAATCAACATGCAGTACTGTGCAAATATGTTGTCCATTGGAATCCTTAAAATCTGGGCAAAGACTTGATCTGCAGTTCTGGTGTACATGCTCAGTTTGATGTCCTCAAGTGTCCAAAATTGGCAGGACCTGCAGTCCACATTTGGCTGCTAAATGTAAGTGAATCAGTTTAGCAAATTTACAACACTGACGTTGACTGTAAGAGAGGAAAATCCCAAGTACCAAACAAGTCCATCCAATGCACAGAGTACAAATTCCTTTTTTCAACAAAAAGTAGAAAAATCAAAAATACTCCCAAATGGGATACTTGATGGCACTAAGAGTTAACATATTTCATAGTTGTCAAAGCGGACTGAGAATCCTCCAGACTGTACAACAAATGGAGAGATATCACAGCTAGGTTTGACGTGTTCTTCCCATCTTCATTCTCAGGATGATGATGTCAGACATACTCATTCTATGTCCTCATTTACAGGTTCGTCTTCATAATCTCTGTCGTGATCGAAATCTGGACTGTGGTTGGCTGTTGTCACTAAGGAGAGTGGGCCTTCATTTTCATCTGGATCTAGCGGTTCTTCTTTGACATGCACGGGGTGCCTGGAAAACGAAAACACGGTCACTCAGCGAGCTGCTCGCTCCAACACGGCTCTGACAGCTTGGGGGGCTGGGCAGGAACGTGGGGTGGTTTGGGCCTTCGGAGCTGCAGGGCACTGAGGAGCAGAGCCTGAACGTGGAGCCGGGCTGTGAAGGCCGCGCTTCGCCGCTCTGCCTCCTGGGGGAAACGCTCCGGGAGGAGCACCTCGATGGGCCTTCAGTGTCGGCATTGAGAGAAAGCGCTCTCAGCTGACATATTAAGTTGATTAATACAATCTTTGGATAAATAAGCGGAATAAGCACCCGAAAAGCAAAGGAGCGGGCTGTTGGCCCGCCGAGCCGGCGGAGGTTGGGCTAATCACCGCGCTGTGTGTGCGGCGTCGCTCGTTAACATGCAGAACCTGTGAGACAACTCTCCAGAGGACGACCCCAAGTGAGGTTCTATCATTAATCAACTTCAAGCAAACACAGCAAAGAGACACCATGATACATGCTTTAAACTCCAAATTAATGCATATTTTTACAAACTGTCAATAAGGGAAGAAAAGCCCTGCCAGGAAACACAAACAGAGAGGAAAAGGCTCGCTCAACACAACAATATGATAAGAAAGCACAGTCCTAACGAGAATAATAACACTGTCAGCTGTAAACAAGGCAGAACATGATCCCCAGCTCACGGTGGGCACAAGGATGTACTAAAGAGATGAGATCTGCCAAATTTCTCATTATGGCGCAGCACATGAATAACCCGCAGGGGAACAGGGCTTGGTCATTCAAAACGGGTATGATAACAATTGAAAAATGTTGTTCGTAAATCATATTTACAACAAATCCTATACAAATACAAATTACCTTTTCTTTTTTTGTTCGGCAGCTTTTGAAATGTAAAATAGCCATGTGAGTCAATAGTGTCTTGTTGGTGGGACTTTATAGGAAAGTAGGATTTTATTGACATTACCAAGTATTAATAATGCGACACAGCAATGGAGACCCTGTTTGCTTCCTAAATAATTGATGTTGTAGGCAATCCCTTAAAATAAAGTGTTAATGAGTTCAAGTCCCACTCTGTCTCTCATTGAGTTGATATCCACCTCCTAGAGTCCTGCTTTTTTTCCAGACAGGCTAATTTAACCCTTTCACGTCGACTACTTGAAAACATCTGAGTGCAAACACACCCTGTAAGAGAACTTTTCCTCTCCTTGCACAGCTCTGCCTTAAAATGATTTAAAATAGCTGTATTTTATTGTATTTTATTGCTTTGTGTAGACAGAATGGCAGTACTTTTTGTACTCTGCTGCACTGACAGGCAGGAAGAATAAATCGTGAAACAGGGAAATGTACTCTGCACCTAGCACACAAGCCAAAGGTAACTCTGCCTGTTTCAAGAGACCAGAGAGAACCAGCTGTTTGCCTGTACTGTGCTCAAAGCTCAAAGCACCCTATTTATTTAATTCAATTGGGGAGGGAACTAACTTGCTGACTACACGTATCTCTAATGTGAGATGTGAATGCCTTTCAAGTCCCTGCATATTTCAACTTTTTGAGTGCTAGGTCAATACTTTGGTATTAACTACACCTTCCTGCCCGCCCAACCAAGAGAAGGGTTGCTACTGCATCTGTGCACACATACCTTCTCCCTTCCAGTTTACAAATACGTGTTCTATCACCATGTCTTGCGCCATTTTCCGAAAAAGAAGGGTAAAAAAAAGAGAAAGAAGATACAATTCCAGTCTTGGGGGCTAAGAGCTAGCTACCACTGCTGCACATATGGCACCTTGCTGGAGCCAGCGTGCTGCTCACAGTTGCCAAGGTGGACGTATGCTGAGTGTCCCAGTGGCTCATGGCCGCACAAACATGAAACCATGCTGATTAGTTGTAACTAGAAAAACTTCCATTATGAATGGCCTGTGGGGCCCTCGCTTGGGAGAAAAAGTGAAATGAAAAACATGAGAAACAGAGAAAAAATGGCGATGCACACAGACCAATGAAGTGAGTGCTACTCGACCTTTATGGCAGGAACCTCTTTTACTGCTGTTTTAATTTAGGTCTTGCTTGCTGCCCTTCTGGTACAGATGTTACTGCCAGGCTTATTTTTGCTTTTTAATTATTATTTTTGGAAATGCAGACCAAACATTTTCCAAGGTTAAGAGCAGAATGCGTTTTGCACAATGGACACAGAAAGGAATTTCTCCAAGGCCACACGGGGGCCGTGTCTCGGTCTCCCATCGCACCCTCCCACCTGCTGGGTAGGAACAAATGGGTGCCATCAGATACGGCCTGTGCCCGCTGTGCTCACAACAACCCGAAATTCTGTGAAAGCTCCCTGAAAGGCCTCTGAACCTTTCCAAAGCAAACTCTGACCACCACCTGGTTTTGTTATGAAAGCAGGTGAAACCAGGTGGTTTTAACTGAGTTTCTCTTTGAGGTTTGGTTCAGTTCCCAGAAGTCAAAAGCAAAACTTAAGGACTGAAAAGCAAAGCAAAGAAATTATACTGCTCGACCCTGAGCGAGACAAAGGCAGAGGGGCCCACAAAGCCACAGGGCACAGCCACAATGCCCTCCTCCAGGGCTCACGCATTGGACAGGCATCAGACAGCGAGCCTGGAAGAACTCCATCCCCCAAATTAGGAGGTGCAACCCCCCTGGGAGGGATTTGCATGGAACACAAAAATAATTCATCTCCTTGCATCCTCTGTCAGTTGTAACCACAAAGTGGCATGCGAGGAAGAGACCTGACCGAATCCAGGATTTCGCTCAAACATTTCAGAGCAACTGACAACATTCAGTTAAAGTAAGCTCAAAGGCAAAGGGAGATTTTCACATCTTTCAAGTACGTCTGAATCTCCATTTACCACCTCCCTACTAGGGGAAGAGAAACTATCGCCTCTAAACTACAAGAAAGGTAAACGCTGGGCTAGGNCATATTTTTGCTACAGTCTTTAGACTAAGCATGCAAGACATACAACTAAGTGCAACTGAGTGAAATGTATTTTTATTTACTCATTCCCTAACAGTTCGGACTGAGGTATGCGTACTAACAGTTTCTCATGCTGTTATCTTTACTCATGTCTAGCTACACATGCTGAGAATGAACTAATCTACCGGATTTTTGTCCCCTTCTGAATACCCAACTAACCAGCAAACCACTCAGTTTAGAAGGACAGGGCTCAATTCTCGCCATCCCTGTCTGGCTACCGCCGGCACGGCACGAAGCTGCCTGGAGATAATTTAAAGAAAAATAAATGTTTCAAATGACCACAGACTGCCCTTTTTTTTTTTCTTTTTTCTTTTTTCTTTTTCCCCATTTCTCTCTCTTTTTTTTTCTTTTTTTTTTTTTTTTTTTTTTTTTTTTTTTTTTTTCCTAACAGAAAGCAGAGCTGAGTTTTATAAAAGTAACTGCCAATAAAATTTCTTGTACCAAAGCTTATGAGTGGACAGGAGTGTTCTTTCTTTATGAAAAATGCTGACCGAAAACTAAACAAAACTGAGCAAATTTGCCAAGATCAACCAAAATGAAAGCAGTCATCCTAGCACGATCCCGAAACAGAAGTGGCACACAATCTGTAGAACCAAAGACCAAATTAGTCATTATTATTTTTTCTTTTCAACCTAGAAATACTATGATGTGGTCCAGTTAAATTGTGGGAGCTTTTCTGTTCTCTTCTGCATTTTATTAAACTGTCTCCTTTATCTGATACTCTAATTCTCTGCAAAATAACTGCGTCTTTGCCTTCTCAGCTCCCATCCCTAGCGTCCCCAGTAACACTGTTTCCTGGTTTTCGCCTCAAAAGCTCTCCTCCGTTCCTCTTTACAGAATTTCATTTTGGTCACTGTAAAGAATTACAAATAAAAAGTAACAACTTTGGTTCAGACATCTACTTGGCCTTCTAAATGTTCTAGAATAAAGGAGCAGTTTCCCTCTCAGGTTAGCAATAGCCCACAGCTTGTCATTTCCCTCTAAATTCTTCAACCTCCTTTGATCAACAATAAGAGGATATTTGGCTTCACAAGATAAAGCATATAACAGAGAACATAATTTACCTTTGTGTAATATCTTTGGTAATTTTAGGAAAAAAAAAAAAAAAAGGTACAAAGAAGAATATAAATTAAGCTCCGAAAGGCTTTTTGAAATAATAAAAAAGCTACAGTCCTACATAAATAAATGAGTGACGGAAAAGTGGTTGCAGAATGAAAACGTTTAGGTGTTTGGTGACCAAGGTTTACTGACCTATAGCAACAAATTTTGCACGTCACGTTTGCTTTGAAGAGCGTTGCCAGTCGTGCCTAACAAGCCCCGGTGCGAATTCTCTCCTATACTTCCCGTCTCCTACGGCGAGGTTTCCATACTGGCTGGTGTAATATTGCATAACAATCGTAACCGCACTACTGGATTTGCACAGTTGAAATTAACACTTTAGCATTAGTGGGGCTCTGTCCTTATTAACTCCCGTAACAAGTTCAATCTGAAATCTAATTTGTATTCAAACAGATTAATGCCACCAAGCAATCCTGAACCGATGTTTAACCGTGAAACATCGCCACGTACAATAACAATTTAATGAAGTCATCTTTCCAACCACTATTTGCGAATGCAAATGCAAAAAGAAAAAAAAAAATGTCATAATAAATGTATAGGTGCCCATCTCAGTAATCTTAGATATTCCAGAAAGATTTGTTGACCCATTAAAACTCGTGTTAAGCAACCGAGAGCCTGCCACTGTACTATCCATCCTCTAATAAAAGTGAATTCTGTTGGTGCTGCATACGTTTCTTTGTGCTGTTCCATTTTGTGGCATTTGCTAATATTCACCATTGCTGCCAAGAAAGAAATCTCAAAGAAAAAAACCAACCCAAAATGACAACAACAAAAAATACTGCTTTGCGGAATGAATCTGTGTTGCTTCCTACAGTGTTTCTATGTTCATCTGTCATTCATTCTCATTCTTGCAGTACTTCGTTTCTCTCTCTCCGCTGGACAACCCTTCCACATGTATAGTGCAGCATTTGGGACCTTTTCAAAAAACAACAACAAAAATAGAGACACCGAAATGGAATGTTTTCCACAGCTAAAGAAAACATGGTGGCATCTGAAGGAAACTGGAATGAATGACAGAAAAAACTACAAACAATTCAATGACATTCAGCTTCGTATAATAAAAACACCTATTAACATTCATCACAAAGTACAGAAAACGTTGAAGCCTCCGAGAGGCCCTGGGCCCAGATGAGGCCTGAGGTCAGAACTTAAAATGGTAGAGGAGAAGTGGGGCGGGGGAATAAAAGCAATACATTAAAAAGTTTGGGATAATTTTTTCTTTTAACCCCTCCCCAGTAGACACGCTCACACGCACACACACATATCCACACACGTGCACACACAGGCCTTCCCCATCCCAAATGGAAGCAAAAAAAAAAAAAAGAACAAAAAAAAACAAACCAAAAAACAACAAAATGGAGTAAAGGCAGTGATAATCAACATGCAGTACTGTGCAAATATGTTGTCCATTGGAATCCTTAAAATCTGGGCAAAGACTTGATCTGCAGTTCTGGTGTACATGCTCAGTTTGATGTCCTCAAGTGTCCAAAATTGGCAGGACCTGCAGTCCACATTTGGCTGCTAAATGTAAGTGAATCAGTTTAGCAAATTTACAACACTGACGTTGACTGTAAGAGAGGAAAATCCCAAGTACCAAACAAGTCCATCCAATGCACAGAGTACAAATTCCTTTTTTCAACAAAAAGTAGAAAAATCAAAAATACTCCCAAATGGGATACTTGATGGCACTAAGAGTTAACATATTTCATAGTTGTCAAAGCGGACTGAGAATCCTCCAGACTGTACAACAAATGGAGAGATATCACAGCTAGGTTTGACGTGTTCTTCCCATCTTCATTCTCAGGATGATGATGTCAGACATACTCATTCTATGTCCTCATTTACAGGTTCGTCTTCATAATCTCTGTCGTGATCGAAATCTGGACTGTGGTTGGCTGTTGTCACTAAGGAGAGTGGGCCTTCATTTTCATCTGGATCTAGCGGTTCTTCTTTGACATGCACGGGGTGCCTGGAAAACGAAAACACGGTCACTCAGCGAGCTGCTCGCTCCAACACGGCTCTGACAGCTTGGGGGGCTGGGCAGGAACGTGGGGTGGTTTGGGCCTTCGGAGCTGCAGGGCACTGAGGAGCAGAGCCTGAACGTGGAGCCGGGCTGTGAAGGCCGCGCTTCGCCGCTCAGCCTCCTGGGGGAAACGCTCCGGGAGGAGCACCTCGATGGGCCTTCAGTGTCGGCATTGAGAGAAAGCGCTCTCAGCTGACATATTAAGTTGATTAATACAATCTTTGGATAAATAAGCGGAATAAGCACCCGAAAAGCAAAGGAGCGGGCTGTTGGCCCGCCGAGCCGGCGGAGGTTGGGCTAATCACCGCGCTGTGTGTGCGGCGTCGCTCGTTAACATGCAGAACCTGTGAGACAACTCTCCAGAGGACGACCCCAAGTGAGGTTCTATCATTAATCAACTTCAAGCAAACACAGCAAAGAGACACCATGATACATGCTTTAAACTCCAAATTAATGCATATTTTTACAAACTGTCAATAAGGGAAGAAAAGCCCTGCCAGGAAACACAAACAGAGAGGAAAAGGCTCGCTCAACACAACAATATGATAAGAAAGCACAGTCCTAACGAGAATAATAACACTGTCAGCTGTAAACAAGGCAGAACATGATCCCCAGCTCACGGTGGGCACAAGGATGTACTAAAGAGATGAGATCTGCCAAATTTCTCATTATGGCGCAGCACATGAATAACCCGCAGGGGAACAGGGCTTGGTCATTCAAAACGGGTATGATAACAATTGAAAAATGTTGTTCGTAAATCATATTTACAACAAATCCTATACAAATACAAATTACCTTTTCTTTTTTTGTTCGGCAGCTTTTGAAATGTAAAATAGCCATGTGAGTCAATAGTGTCTTGTTGGTGGGACTTTATAGGAAAGTAGGATTTTATTGACATTACCAAGTATTAATAATGCGACACAGCAATGGAGACCCTGTTTGCTTCCTAAATAATTGATGTTGTAGGCAATCCCTTAAAATAAAGTGTTAATGAGTTCAAGTCCCACTCTGTCTCTCATTGAGTTGATATCCACCTCCTAGAGTCCTGCTTTTTTTCCAGACAGGCTAATTTAACCCTTTCACGTCGACTACTTGAAAACATCTGAGTGCAAACACACCCTGTAAGAGAACTTTTCCTCTCCTTGCACAGCTCTGCCTTAAAATGATTTAAAATAGCTGTATTTTATTGTACGCTTTGTGTAGACAGAATGGCAGTACTTTTTGTACTCTGCTGCACTGACAGGCAGGAAGAATAAATCGTGAAACAGGGAAATGTACTCTGCACCTAGCACACAAGCCAAAGGTAACTCTGCCTGTTTCAAGAGACCAGAGAGAACCAGCTGTTTGCCTGTACTGTGCTCAAAGCTCAAAGCACCCTATTTATTTAATTCAATTGGGGAGGGAACTAACTTGCTGACTACACGTATCTCTAATGTGAGATGTGAATGCCTTTCAAGTCCCTGCATATTTCAACTTTTTGAGTGCTAGGTCAATACTTTGGTATTAACTACACCTTCCTGCCCGCCCAACCAAGAGAAGGGTTGCTACTGCATCTGTGCACACATACCTTCTCCCTTCCAGTTTACAAATACGTGTTCTATCACCATGTCTTGCGCCATTTTCCGAAAAAGAAGGGAAAAAAAAAGAGAAAGAAGATACAATTCCAGTCTTGGGGGCTAAGAGCTAGCTACCACTGCTGCACATATGGCACCTTGCTGGAGCCAGCGTGCTGCTCACAGTTGCCAAGGTGGACGTATGCTGAGTGTCCCAGTGGCTCATGGCCGCACAAACATGAAACCATGCTGATTAGTTGTAACTAGAAAAACTTCCATTATGAATGGCCTGTGGGGCCCTCGCTTGGGAGAAAAAGTGAAATGAAAAACATGAGAAACAGAGAAAAAATGGCGATGCACACAGACCAATGAAGTGAGTGCTACTCGACCTTTATGGCAGGAACCTCTTTTACTGCTGTTTTAATTTAGGTCTTGCTTGCTGCCCTTCTGGTACAGATGTTACTGCCAGGCTTATTTTTGCTTTTTAATTATTATTTTTGGAAATGCAGACCAAACATTTTCCAAGGTTAAGAGCAGAATGCGTTTTGCACAATGGACACAGAAAGGAATTTCTCCAAGGCCACACGGGGGCCGTGTCTCGGTCTCCCATCGCACCCTCCCACCTGCTGGGTAGGAACAAATGGGTGCCATCAGATACGGCCAGTGCCCGCTGTGCTCACAACAACCCGAAATTCTGTGAAAGCTCCCTGAAAGGCCTCTGAACCTTTCCAAAGCAAACTCTGACCACCACCTGGTTTTGTTATGAAAGCAGGTGAAACCAGGTGGTTTTAACTGAGTTTCTCTTTGAGGTTTGGTTCAGTTCCCAGAAGTCAAAAGCAAAACTTAAGGACTGAAAAGCAAAGCAAAGAAATTATACTGCTCGACCCTGAGCGAGACAAAGGCAGAGGGGCCCACAAAGCCACAGGGCACAGCCACAATGCCCTCCTCCAGGGCTCACGCATTGGACAGGCATCAGACAGCGAGCCTGGAAGAACTCCATCCCCCAAATTAGGAGGTGCAACCCCCCTGGGAGGGATTTGCATGGAACACAAAAATAATTCATCTCCTTGCATCCTCTGTCAGTTGTAACCACAAAGTGGCATGCGAGGAAGAGACCTGACCGAATCCAGGATTTCGCTCAAACATTTCAGAGCAACTGACAACATTCAGTTAAAGTAAGCTCAAAGGCAAAGGGAGATTTTCACATCTTTCAAGTACGTCTGAATCTCCATTTACCACCTCCCTACTAGGGGAAGAGAAACTATCGCCTCTAAACTACAAGAAAGGTAAACGCTGGGCTAGGCAAAAAAAAAAAAAAAAAAAAAAAAAAAGAAAAGAAAAACAAAAGGAGGGGAAAGAAAGAAAAATAAAAAAAGAAAGGGTTTCCTATTTCTTTTTTCTATCAGCAGCATTTCAGCCCATTCCTTTTAAGTAGATGCCTAAGACTCCAGAAGGGGTTAACAATAAATAACCTTGCTGAACACTGATTCCCCTTCTTTTCACATCTGAGTAATTCTTTTGTTTGTCCACTCTGGGAACAGAGGAGTTTTTAATAAAGCTGACTGTTGTTTAAAGCCACTGAGTTCTGGTGGTGCACACAGCATGGAGTAGTTTGCTTTGTGGCTACCTTTGGAGCATATCAGGATGAAAGTGTTATGTCCCCAAGCTGTAATTATGCTACTACTTTCTAGTGTTTCAAAAGGAGGGAGAGGGGAAAAAAAAAAACCTAGCTGTGGTTCAATGTGTCATAAAAAGGAAACGAATGAGTGGTAATAAGACTTCAGCTAAAGTGTTAGACTTCTTAGCTGTCATGTTAACAAGGTCTTCTAAACCTCACAATAAAGTTTAAAGCTTGATTTATTTTAATATACTGAAATTGTTTAAAAAATCATTTGCATTGGGACAAGGAAATCTGCGCCGAGAAAAAGACTGGAAACGTCACTACCGAAGCACGCTCACTGACAGTCAGGGGTTGCACAGCGTCTGGAAATCCACTGTTGACTCTGGATTTTATTTACTAAACAGGGCAAAGATGAGACGTTTGAATGGTGTTCTGGCTTTAGATCCCTTCCTACTACTTAGAAACACCATTTTAATGGGGAAGCTCACAGACTGGGATTGGAACATCACCTCGCCACGTTTTACTTAAGCAAAAAGAAATGTTCAGCAGAGAACACATATATTATCAATTCTGAGAAAATGAAAACACTCAGGAAACAATCATTTCCATATTACAACAGAAAATTGGATTTTCTGGTGAATAATGAAAATGAGGCATCCCTCCCCCCCTCCTTCTCTCTCTCCAGTATTTGTTCGGTGCCCCTCACCTTGGTATCAGTGTGCTAAGAGATGATTATTAAGTGCAACAAAGGCCACAGCTATGCACAGTTCTGGAAAATGTCCTAGCCCGCTTCAACTCGGTTATTTCCCCCCCTCACAGTCTCTTCAAAGACAACGAAACCTTAGGTGAAACAAGAAGTGCACGAACTTCGCTAGCCTTGAACTTGCAAAAAATAATTACTTGGATTAACGCAACATCATAAACATTTGTCCCTGTCTGTTAGGCCAGGAGAAACCCTTGGGAGAAGCCTCATTTCTAGATAAGACCCACATCCCTGCACTCCTCCTCCACTCCGGCCCTGCGTGGTCACGGGCAGAGGATAACAAACTGTGACTCAAAGTGCCTCAAGATGAATCCGCTTCTGATCGACGGGAAGCGTGTCACGTAATGCGACTTTGGGAGAGATAATTAATACTGCACAAACAACCACTGGAAAAGCTAAACAGATGATTTGAATGTTTTGAAGTAAATGGTAAAAGACAATGTTTAAAATTAATTATTAATTAAAAATGAATGTTGCCATCTTTAAAGATGTTTTTTTTTCAAAGCACATTGTGCGCTGATTTAAAACGCTGCGATATCAAAGTACCCAGAGCTTCAGATTCCTCTGTGCCCCCCCCTCCCCTCTGACAACACATTATGCAGGTGGGAAACTTTTTTGCCATTAAATGCTAATTAGTTTCACAACTAATTACTACAGTGGTATTAGGTTAATGTTTTCCACTTTTTGATTTAGACTTACTTTTGTAAATCCCTTATTCAAATTACTTTGAAGTAAAAGACGACAAATTAGTTCTCTTTTTAATGCGTAATGGGAGCTGTAGCGAGGCAGCCAGTAATTCTGCAGCCCTTGCTAACGAACCGCCAGCGGGATGGCAGCGGGCTCCTGAGCACGGCTACTCGCACAGGTAGTGGAGGTACTTTTTCACATTTGAGAACTACAAGACTTATAAACTCCGGCTCCCTCGCCAGCTGCCAATTATCTGGTATGCAATCTGAGGGGAAGGGGGGGAATTTACAGCTTTGCAAACTCACTCCATCACCCCATAAATACTGAGCACACCCATAGGGGCATCACACCCTTCCTGCCTTACCCTTTCCTGCGCGAGCTAGCTGCCCTGGTGCCATTCCTGTTGAGCAGGGACAGCAATCCCCCATTACTTCACGCGGTTATATATGCACTCATTATACTGCCGTCTGTTGCTATAATGCTCCTATTAATTTTCCTTTTGATATTTTAAGAGCAATCTATAAATCATGCAGACCTTCCCGTGTGCCATCATTAATGCCGAGCGAGACTGTTGTGCATCAAGTGTTTGTCAAACCCACCCAACAGGCCCATTTCCCAGCCCGGCCCCACCGGGCGTGCTTGCCGTGTGCTTCGAAGGGGAGGAAAGCACCAGTTTTTCCTCTAAGAAATGCAGCTGCCTAAGAGGTTTTGCAACCCCAGGTCTGAGGTCTAAAGAAGAGAATTACAAACGAGTTAACAATTTTACAGCCCCGTGTGCTTGTCAGGCTGGATTGTACTGATTCCTTTATGTGAAAGTTGGTAAATGGCCCTTTTATGTTCTCATCAGCCTAAGCACGTCCCCAGATGGAGATCTCAACTTGTGCTGCTCACACCAAGAACCTCCACAGTCACACTCCAGCAGGTAAGACAATGCCTCGACCGGCACGTGCGGCTCTGCCATACTCACATTGCTTGCATAGGGGAACGTCCTGGACTACTGTCACTCCCATTACTGTTCGTATGCTCCATTGCACCATTAAGCTCTTCCCTCATCACGTTGGCTAGGTTGCCCAGAGTGGGATTTCCCATGGAAGCAGTAGTGTATAGAGGTATACTGTTCTCAGCCATTGAAGCCTGCCAAGGACACAAACAAACATATGAAGAGCCATGACTAACGTTTTTATGCACTGCACAACACGCTCACTTATTCCAAAACATTCTCCACATTTACATTATTCGCAATTACCAGTTTTTTAAACATTGTGCTTTCTGATAGGTATTACACTGATTCCACCAAGGGAAATTGAACATAATTTACATCTGGGTTTATGCATTCATAGCTGCACTGGCTTATGAGTGGAAATGGAGCTTTCCATTCCCTGTTTGGAATTACACCTCCTGGAAAAATAAAATGTGCTTTTCCTATTTTCATTTTACAAAATTGTGTTTGGGGCTTTGGATTGGTTTTTTTTTTTTTTCTTTGGTGGCTTAGGTCTGGCTTTTGGCTTTGTTTTTAATGAAGGTTAATGAGGAAAAAAATTAGAACTCGCTCTGCTGGTAACTCCTTCCTACCAGCTCAGGCAGGCACACAGCGGGATGACAACGCTACCTAGCCTGATTTTCTTGTGCAGCCTGCGCTGATGTACCTGAGAGCCGAACCAGTCCATGTGAAATTGTCAGTCCTGCCTTGTCACTGCAAAGTGGGAATCTGATGAATTCTGACAAATCCTCCCCCACTCCTTCTAAGCATCAACAACCCAGCTTTCCACCTCGCTACTGCAGATGTGACCGTTTGGCTGAGGTTTTTCACCCCTTTAAAGAAACACCATGCAGAGGCACACTGCAGTTAACTTTCTAAATGGAAATCTTTGTACAAAGAGAATGAACTGTTAAATATTTTCCTTCTGATTCCCACCGCTCTGCCTGCTAATATTTACTGTATGTCAGGATTAGCTCATGTTGGCAGCACAGTCCCGTGCCAGCCAGGCAGAGTGGGAGCCCCGAGGAGCCCAGCGCTATGCGGGTCCGTGTGTGCGGGGAGGGCGGGCAGGCCTTAGGGGTTGTGGTGCTGAGGGACTCGAAGGACATTTCACCACTTCACCCATCTGAGCCACATCCACATGACATCATCCGCAGCCTTCCGACAGCATCAGCGCCAGGACCACAGATGCTGGCTCGGCTGCGCTCGACCCATGCTGGAAGGGAGGTCAGCTGGCTGCAGAGCCAAAAAATCCATCTGACTGTGGGTCTGCATGATGCAAACCTGCCCATGGGAGGGGAATTCACACAACAGCCTCCCCACTGAATGCTCTCCCTCACTCCTAATTCATGGGACCAAGCTCCAGGCTCACCGCCATCCAGGCCAGCAGAGCTGTTCCCATACAGTGGGGCTGAGGGATGGCCAGCTCTGCCTGCAGCATCTTTGGGGGCATGGCCCCTTTTATTCCTCCTTACGTTGACCTCTCCATGTGCAGCCCTACGTGTCATGCATGATTACAAAAGCTATTCTAACAGGGAGGATTATTTTTATCTTCTTGATTCAACAACCAGCAAACTCATTGTGATGAGGGGATGCAAAGAATGGTTCACATTTCCTGCACTTGGCAAAATAATGACTCAAGTTCTTCACCAACAGTGATAACTTGTAATTGCAGTAAAGCAGTTTCTTGGGGGAGAGGTGGGACACGAGGAGTACGTGCTATAATCACGGTGGTGAGGGGGTGGTTTGGGGAGCACAAAACCTCTCGACAACCCGCTGGGAAAAGGCAGTGCTGGTGAGAGCTGTGTGCCCCTGCCTTGCACAGCCGTGAGGGAAAGCAGATGGAGATGTCAGAGTGGTGGTTCTGCCACCCCACAGGGAAAGAAAAACCATATGGGAAGCCGACTGCAGCAGGAGGTCAGTGTGCATTTGAGCTCCCACGGTGCAGCTCTGCTCAAGATGCCCTGTACCAGGAGCATCCCAGGGGATCTGGATTCCCGGTATACCCAGCAGAAAGGAACCCGCTGATCTGTTTAAAACCCAAAGGAGGATTTGTCTCAGTGCAATGAATAGCACGATTTCTCACCCCCGCTTATTACAGGGGACATGTAAGCAGACGGAAACCTGGCCCAGGCTCTTCTCTCCATCAGTCGAGTTCCTACCATGCTGCGTGAGGCCACGGGCACGTGCCTCTGCCAGGGAAGGTGGGGAAGGGAGGCAGTTTGGAGGTTATCACAGGAGACAAGAATGGATGGAGATGACGACAACGACACGTGTTTGAGAAATAAAACACGAACAGTTCCGTATGATAAGCATATTAATTGAAATTAGTCACATAGTTAACAACGTGAAGAAATGCAGGATCATTTCATTTTTGCCTTTCAGCCTCATGAATGTAAAATGTGCTTGTAATCTTAATACTATTCAAGAGACAAAGCAGTCTTTAAAAATCACACTTCACAAGACTCAAGGGAAAATAAGTTACTAATGAATGGTATTTACAGTTGCTTCATTTAAACATGCTTTCATTTGCTTTTCAGAAGTTACTGCGTAAACTCCGATCATGAGAAGAAACACAGAACATCACTTTTCTCCTAATAATCTGCTTCCTGGTTCGGAAAACAGAAGTCTGCTAAAGCTTCTATAGAATGTGGTGGCCCAAGCAAACATCCATGGCCACCAGTGAGCTGCTGGAGAAGTGACCCTCAGCACACACACAGTGGGGACACAACCACAGGCGGTGCTGCATCCTGGCTGCATTTCCATGGTACGGATGGGGCTTGGACCGCAGCGCAAACACAACGCCCTGCAAACCCAGGGCACAGAAACGTGTCTGTGCCTCTGGTTCAGCCGGTGACCCCTGACTTTACCTGAGGTTGTTGAGATGGACTTGGGAATTTGTAGAGACAAAAAAAAAAATGCAAACCTCATCAACATCACATGAAAAAGGGTCTGGAGGAGCACACGCTTTCAGGATGCCAGTTATTAACAGTGCACCAAACACTCTGTGCATTTCTATACTGTGCAAAGCAGAATTTTTGCCTTACAGCAGTTGAAACCAATACAAATTCCTGTTTTTTTTCTATAGGAATTGCGACATTTATTTTTTTTTTTAACAACAACAGGAAGATATGCAAAAATAGCCCTTAAAAGAAAAGGGGGAAAAATGATCTGCTTTCTCTTTAAAACCATGAACAATAGAAGGTCACGTGGCGCAGTATCCTATCATTCAGCACATTAATAGCTGTGCTAGAGTAATTACACTTGTGGTATTTTTGCCTCAAGTGAAATTCTGAAATAAGAGGATGGAAATTATGATACTGCTGATAAATATTAATAAGTGAACTTTTAATTTTTTTGCCACAATATTCAAAATGCTAAGCATCTAGCTAATGCTGAAGCAGCCTGATATGTGTTTGCCTCCAGGGACTATGATGCTTTATGCACTTAAGAAAAAAGTTTAACGGAATTAAAATTTAATATCTAATTAGAGCAAGGCTAATATATTTTGAAATGAGTGGGGAAGACACACGCCTCTGTTGCATATTTGCTACAGTCATTAATCTTACCTGTAAAGCAGCATTGAGAGGTGTGCAGTAGGTGTGGCTGGTCTGTATGTTTTTAATAAGAGAAGGGTTACTGCATAAGAAAAACATAAAAAGGAGAGTTAAATGCAACCAACCTCTATGCGAACATTTCAAGCATGTAACGCTTCCTCCCACACCAGAAAACCTGTGCTCAGACTGTTCTTCCACACAAGTTCTCTTTCATTTCTCTTTTTCTTTAAAGAAAATATCAGAGTTTTTGCCTATGGTTAACATATTTACCTTTACTAAATAAGGAATATCATGATCTCGTGACGTTACCTCACCATGTGTTTTACTACCCTGTGTTAGTAGCACATCTTGGGATCTCTGCTCATTTTAGTGTGTTCAGGATAAATTCTCCAATGTTCAGCGTTTCTGGGAGCCAGTTACCATGTCAGGGTCCATCGTAAGGAGGCTATGACCAAAAGCATCATGGAATACTTAAATACTGTGCACAGCAAATTGTTCTTGAAGTCACTGGCAGCAGAATTCCTTGCAACTGAATGGGGGACCCTGAGAAGAGTGGATTTTGAGCCACATTATCTCCTGACGGGGAAAGGGTTGGCACTGCCCGTGCTCCCGCCCCAAACAGTTTGGGACGTGGGGAAAGAGGGAAGGTGGCACGGAGGCAAACCAGCTGGTCCTGCTGCTCTGCAGCCAAGTGGTGGGGAGCACACTGCCCTAACGGCCATTCTAACAACAGCTCTGATGTGCTATCTCTGACCTTTGCTTTAGTCTTCTTAAGTTTAAATAAGGAGGTGGGTTTGAGGAAAATGTATGGCAAGCTTATCCACTCTTTAGTGGGCATTAAAAATCACCAGTCCCCACTGGAGGAAAAGAAAATTCTCCAATGCAAACTAGATACTAAGTGCCAGTGCAAAACATGTCCAGAAAGTTTTATCACTCGCTGGGCTTTTTTCTTTGCTCATGAGAGTAAGGCATGGTGAGAGAAGTCTTAACTGAGCCTCTCCCACAGGGACCAGCAAGGATCAGCTGTCCTGGAGAGATGGCCTTCGAGGAAAGGTCAAACCAAATTGCTTTGGGAACCCCAGGAATACTTGTGTGTGTTTGTTGCAGGCACAGGATGCGCTGCTGTTTGTAATCTTTACAGATGGTCTCACTGCACTTCTTTTTTTTAATGTTAATTCATTAAAGAGTTGCAAACCCAGGCATACAGTTGAAAGCAAAGGGAAAGATCAGAATTCCAACTTATCTGAAGCCCCTCCTGGCATATATCTGTCTTCCTGACAGATCTACAGCAGCATATCTGCATTACTGTGGATAATTATTTTAGGCTACGTAGCGCTATAAACAAATGCTATAACAAACATGTCAAAGTAGAGTTATTATTATTATAGGCATTTGGATTATCAGAGTAGGACACACAAAATACACACATAACAACTAAAACTTTTGCTCCTTTAGCAGCAAAGGTGATGTCACTATTTTGTGAAATGCAAGTCTACATGAGATGGGTAAATCATGCAAAGCAAAGCAACAGCAGAAAAAAAATATTAAAGCAAGTAAAAGCTCTTACTGTGCAACAAGCTCGCCAAAGTTTTCATCAGGGCAGTATTTTCGAGGACGGCCTCGTTGAATATGACGGCCACGTTTAAACTCTTCATCATCAACAGTCCAAAAGGACCCAAACTCATCCTCTACTCTGATAAAGCACTTATGCAGTGAGAGGTTGGTGCGAATGGCACCCTGGGACAAGAGCAGCAGCAAAGGAGATGAAGTGGAAACAAAGGGACACGGGATCGGGGACAGAACAGACATCAAATACAGGGAAAAGGAAAAAGAAAATAAAATGCAATAAGCATAAGCAAATGGTTTGTGAGGGTTAATATGCATTGCCACCTAAAAGCTACTAGCATGTGATGCAACAAACACCAAGCAAGCAGGGTCAGGGTACTGGTGGGCATACAAACAGTAGTGATGAGATGTTTGTCTTGGTTTCCCTTAACTGAAACAATGCGAAACCACCTGTGGTTGGTCTAACACCAGCTAGCAGCCAAAAGCCTCTACGTTAAACTGTAAGCATGATCCAAGCTAGGCTAAGAAGTTCAAACATGGTGGACATACCCACTGATCTTTTGTGGCCTTCGTTTTTGGAACTCTTGTTCATCCACTGTCCATACTGCCCCTTTAACGTTTTCTACTCGCACAAAACACTTGTGAAGACTAAGATTATGACGCACTGCATTCTGCAGCAAGAGAATACATTCAAAAACTTTCTATGAGAAAATGCTCATCATTGTCCAAGAACAGCAGCACAGTCAGCTTGACAGCCCTCATTTTGCAATGTCAACCCCTCTCCCCGCACCCCAGCTCTTTACATCTTATTTTGCAAAGTTAATATAAATACAAAAGCTTCAACCCAAGATTAAAAAATCAGCTCATTCTTATCAATTACCCACAGTGCAAACGAGAACAGCCATCATTTTATAAACACGCACGTTGTATAATATGGCACATTTCATACACAACGCAAGAGGAACATTGCATTGACATTTTCAAAACAAATACATAGGCTTCTCCTCTCCTGGAAAAGAAAGCAGTGTGAAAGAACAGAAAGGATTTCATGTGAGTGCGGATGGCTCAATGGAGCGGGGAGGCACTGGGGCTGCTGCTCCTGTGGTTTCCCACAGCTGGGCTAATGGCAATCAGGTGCCGAGCTCCTGCCCCATCGGCGGCACGGAGCAGGGCTCGGCAGCACCCCGCCGGCCAGCACGGCCCCAGCCCCTGCCTCTGCTGTGTGCTCTTATATGGAAGTTGGCTCCTGTTCCTGGCAGACTGCTGCACCGACTGATCTGAGCCTCTGCCAAGTGCAAACACGAGGAGGGCTCTCTGAAACAAAGTGATAATATCCCTGCAGCTCATCACCCGGAGGGACCCTGGCGCTCCCAGGCTCTGTGCTTGGGTGTGCGCTGCGGTTCGGAGGATGAGCCCAGCATAACTTGCAGTGCACTCAGACCTTCCCCTCAGATGGCCACGATGAGACACCTCGCTGCCTCACGGCAAGCTGGGGCTTTGCTCTCTCTGCTCCCCATACTGCTTACACGGAGTGCCATGCCACATCCCACAGCGTGGGTTTCCCGAGCGCAGAGCAAAGCTGCTCTGGTTGGTACATGGAGCTCATCCCCAGCACCTCCGAGAGGAGCTTGGAAAGCAGGGAGAGCAGAAGAAGCCATTTGCTGAGAATATGCAGGCGAACAAACTCCATCCATCATCACTGGCACCACTGATTTAGTCAATCTGGTTGACTCGTTAGCAGGCACAATGCCAGCCAAACACATGGCCTGGGTCTAGGCAACCAAGAGACCACACTTTTTTCCCTCCTGTCATCATCATCTTTTTTTTTTTTTAATGAACATCGGGTCTGGATGGTGAAAGTGAGCTCTAATCATGAATGTCTAAATCACTGTGCAAACAAAGGCTATGGAGAGTGCATTTGTCATGTAAATTAAGAAGCAGTGGCGTGTGTGCTTGTGAGGGAAAGGCTAAGAAGAGTCTTTTGCTACTTTTCCATGTCCCTGCAATCACTAGCACAGTCCTGTCCCTGCTCCATGGGAGCTTTCAGCAGGTACTTGGCAGCAAGCTCGTCTCCTCCAGCTGCAGGTGCCCGATCCCATGGACACAGGGATGGCCTGGTTCCGTGGCACGCTCTGTGCACTTCAGCTCTTCCATGGGGTCCGTTTGTCATTCTTCCTGCCCTTACTTTGCTCCCCTTTTTTTAATGACTCTTCTCTTCCTTCCTCTCCCGGTTTTCATTAGTTTGTCAAGTTCTGGCAAACCCCCTGATTGGGAGGTGGAGCAGAATGCTGCGAACGCCCCACACCTTACAGGCAGAAAGCAGCGAGCTCAGCAGCCGCCGGTGGAGCAGAGCTCCGTGTGAGCGCAACCTGACACAGGGCTGCCGGCCCACATCTGGGTAACTCAGGCAGTTTCCTGTGAAAATGGGAACGCTGTCAAGTCTGGAGCAAAACGTAAGAATAATAATGCTATTTCCCACAGTGAAAGGCGATCTCCCAGTTAATACGGCAGTTGATCAAACGCACACAGCAGAGTTTGGTGAAGTGAGTCCTTGGAGTTTGTAAACAGTCTCCAAATACACAGCTGAGCAGAAATATCTGCGTTCTTTAAGCATATCTAATGCTGGATAAATCTTCTACAGCCTGTTATTGCTCTTTTGAAGTCAAAGTGACTTGCCATCAAGGGCTGGGGCTGCTGGATCAGGCTCTTGCTGAAGATACTGAGGCAAACACATCGGGTATTTGCAGGATGTCCACAAAGCACTGCCCTCGCTTTCAGTTTTCAGTATGATCACTTATTTAAGGAATTCATCACAAAAAAACCCTATTGTTTTGTTCCCAGTGCCTCTGGATACTTGCTATCTAGCAGTTTTATTCACGTTTCAGAGCCACACCTGCAGCCTGTGCCTCATGGCTGCAATTCAGTGCCAGCAAATTACTCCAAAAAATAAAAGTAAACAGGCATCGCCTCTGACCTGTTAGAACCAGTTCACAGTGCTCCCTGAGCAATCAGCTTAACACAAAAATTAGGAGCTATTATTCTAAGATTATATATTTACCTTGGTAAAAATATTTGTATGCAAGCCACTTTTTCAGAAAAATTACCCTGAACATACTTGAATGTAGTAAATGAAAGGGTTTGTAATTTTCGTAACTGCTCAGGCTCTGCTGTACTGCGTTTTGGGGAAGAGGTCCATTTTTTCAAGGTTGTTATTCCTGTGCTCATCTGTGGTTTTAAAACACGTCTCAAGGAAGCCTGCCCACACCAAACCCTGACCTAAACTTTAGGAACGCTGACTCGAATGCCCCCTACACGTTAGCTGAAGGTGAGCTCAAATCAGCACATATATATTCAAATTATTCTGATTCTGCAATTAGACCCTTGTGCTCATTCTGCGCCCTGTGGGCTTCCCGTCATGCCACGCCAGAGCTGCATTTTCATCCCTGCTGTTCCTGAAGGCTGGCAGAAATCTGAGTAGCTCAAAAATTGCATTCCTTGCATGGACACGGGAAGTTGAGGTGGATCTTTTCTTCCCAGGTTGTGAAGCAGGACATGGGCTCCTGGACAGGGTCAGGGTGTCCATGAGGGGTCTCTGCATAGACCTGCTGTGCTCTTCAGCAAGCCCAAGGGCCTCCAGCTCCGCCTCTCTCCTCCTCCTCTGTACAAGCACACTGTTAGTGCACGTGGCTCCTGGGACTTGATTTTAAGTGATATGCAAGGCTAATTCCTAACACTAGCCTCGCAGGCAGCCAAGATTGACTTCTTCCACTCCCTTCTCCACTTCCTTTCACCGCTGGAATTAGATAGGATTTTTGCTTTAGCACCCACACCTGCAGCTGCTGAAAAGGCCTACTGGAAGCACTCCAGCAGCAAAAGACAGGCAGGCCTAAATGGATCTTAAATCAGGGAAAGTTAATTTCCTTTTTGGATAGTAAGGAGTCTGCAAAGTGAAACACTGCTCATGTTTTCTAACTGAAGTTGAAGAATCAAAGCAGCAATCACAGAGACTTTTCCTGAATCTAAGAGCTAAGAGATTGAGGTTGAAAATGTAAAAATTGCCCTGGGATCTGAATTAAAAGCAAACTCTGCTACTAAAACTAAACTAAATTCCAAGGACGATTTTTAGCTCCATCCTCTGATGGAATTAATTCCAAATGCAGGCTGAGACAGGAAAAACATAAGGAGCTAATGAAACAGCAAGTATGGAACATATTCATGCTACCTGGTCATTTGAAGTTTGAGAGCAACAGAGCTGTCTAGATTAAGAGCAGCTCAAACTACTGTGATGCAATTTTTACTGCAATACAAGATCTTTTTCTTTGATTCATTAATTAGTAATTATACCAGAAGCCAGTGTGTCTATTATAACGCAATGTACAAGAGAAAGAGTGGCCCCCAAAATACAAGTAACTCCCAAGACCTCTTATCTAACAATATCAGAGATGGTTACGGTAGGAAATTGAAGTGCCAAATATCTCAAGTTTTAGTTCTGTTAAACAGATTTCTTATGGTAAGGCTTGCTTCTTGCATATTATGTTCAATGAGCTGCTGCTGTGTGACTAAAATGAAGAAGTTTGTAAAATATCTGCGTATGTAGTTGAGAGTCAACTGATTGAGGCAAGAAATCCATTTATCTACAGATCCTAGGGAAAAAAATCAGTTGTTGTGATTACAGCCTGCATAACTGAGAAGACAAACAGCAGATCTTCCACCAACACAATAACATTACCTCTTTTTTTTTTAATACATTCCAGCTGAAGGGCTTGAGTTTCACTGCTAGCAGCAACCACACAGAGGAACTCGTGGCATAATCACAGAACATAAAAGCCAATAATGGGGGATTCAATTAGTGGTTTTCAAAGGCAGAGGAGTTTTTCTGCCAAATATCAAATTGTTCCTGCAGATAAGGCACCCAGCGCGTGTCACAACTGCCGATCTACATTTTCATGTCCACACGTCGTTACAATTTGTTATGTCATCAGCAATGTCTATTCGGTACATGTCAGATATCAAAGGAAGAGGCACACACGGGCTCAGGCTTACCTTCCACGTCGCCGCGTTGCGCCTGAAGTAAGCAAACATTCGCGTGAACCAGTTGTAGATTTCATTTAGTGTTAGCTGTTTTTCTGGAGATTCGAGGATGGCCTTGTGAAGCAAATCAATGGCAACATCAGTTGTGAGCAAATCAGTACAAAATACAGTCAGAGTTTTACTTGGACCAGTACAAAAAGAGTGGAAGAACGAAAGAATGAGAAAATAAGAGAAGGGATTTGGAGCAAAAATCCGAAGGAAGGTTTTCACAATATGAACTAAGATTAATGGCTGTATTTAACAGTTCAATGGCAAAATTCAAAATGGAATTATCTAATTGTTTTGAGTTTTTATTTCTGTTTCCTTACAGAAATATTAATTTATTAGTCATTCATAAAGCAGAATCAAAGAGAAATGCAAAACATTTCACCAGCTGATTAAAGCTCAGTAATTATTTAGAGCTCAGATTAATTCTAGGGATCAGAGATTACTGTAGCTTGTGATAATTGACTTGCCATCTTTAAACAGGCTCATTTTCACTGTTGTGTGAAATGAATTTCCTAATAATCACATCGTATTGTAATACTTAATCAAAAGCAATTATGTTATATATTGCAGTTCTAAAAACCCTTATAGTAAAGGTTTGAGCATTTGAGCATGCTTACATACCAAAGGTTTGAAAATCTATTTAATCCAGAGCGCGCACATATAGGGAGACTTTGTCTAATCCGAATGCCTGTGTTTGGCTCCACTCACCTGTCTAATTAAAGATGCATACGTGAACGGTGGTCTAACTTCTGCGTTCTTATAAAATTCTTGGTTCTGGGCAATATCTGCTAAATAAAGAGCAGTTGTTCTGTTATCATCACAGCCCGTCGCTGTGGGCGTAGGCAACAGAAAGTCTCTGGGCTGGGAAGGGACCATGCCAGCAGCACCGCTTTACCTGAAGAAATGGGGACGTTGTATTTATCCGAGTACCGCCTCCGGATGGGCCCGACGTTGTGCATGCTTGTGGTAGTGATGACCGACGGTCCCTGCGTGACGGGAGTGATGGGTGCAGTCGGGGTGGTGGGAGTATGAGGTAAGCTCTGCGGAGAAGCCTCGGATGCTGTCTTGGAAAGCGTGACGCTGGACACCAGATTGAGCTGCGGAGGGAAAGGACGAAGGCTGCATTACAAAGGGCGACTGTGGCTAATTAAGGGTGGTGGGGGAAATTCTCGTTAACGGAACGACCCTCCGCTCAGAGCAAACAACACAGCTCGAGTGCTCGCTTCAGCTCCAAGTGCTACTGTAGCATCTCCATTAGCAAACGGAAATAAATACGTACATTTCCAGATAGATGGATTTAGTGGATTTTCACCCGAACCTTAAAAGAAGATCTTACAGAGTGTGTCATCATTTTGGTATTTTATTTTAGTTCCATTGTTTCACGATCTGAACCCCACACCTCTTATTTCCATGCTATCATTACGCACGGCTTCTCATCAGTCTTCTCGGATATTTCACTGAAGGCATCAGGCTAAGAATAGAAGGCCAGATTTTCATAGGGACATAGTACAGAGAAACGCAATCTCTCTCTTCAGCATTTGGGATTGCTTTCTTTTCCTTCCCCTCCCGTTCATCCATTTTAAAAGCAAAGCCCTGAGTAGGTTAACTCTGGAATAATTTAATTAATCACACCGCATGAAATATTGCATCCACTCAGCCCAGCACAAGTGGCTCCATTCTGCTCTCCCTTGATGGGATGCACGGTGTTACCTGCATGAGCGGCAGCAGCTAAACGCCTCTGGGACTGTGCATCCAACCCAAACAGAACCCAACCACTTTCAGCACACAGCCATACCCATCCTACCAGCACCTGCTCCTCCTCGCTGCCCTACAATGCCCTCCGAAAAACGATGCTCCCTTACAATAGGTCGCTCCTGCTGGAGTACTTTAAACAAACAACCCAATCTCTTAACTACGACTTCAGAAAAGATGAGGGAGAGAAGGGCTCTTTCACTACTTCCATTTCCTTCCCTTAGGCACTCTCGTGAATTATATTGCTGAAATCTTGACCCCATTGAAGTCAGTAGCAAAATTCCTACTGAATTTAACAGGGCCAGAATTTTGTAACTTTTGTTCTGATTGAAATTCCTTTTGGCTGGACATTAAAGCTTTTCAGATGAAGGCAAGGCACACAATTCAGATATGCCCCCAAACATCTCATGTTTATCCGTAAGACTCTGTATTAATTTTCCTCGTGTGAAAGTAACCAGATAAGAAAACTCCTATTAGCATCCCTCGTCTGAGTTAACAGCCAGAAACACTGCTGTTCCTTTATCAAAATAACAGGATTTATCCCAAACAAAGGTAATGGAAAACAAAGGGCTCTCGTGTCACAGAAATGACACCAAGACAAAAAGCTGATTGCCCACAGGAAGGGCACAGCAGAGTGACAGATAAACAGCACCAGTTCTTCAATATATCGTCCCTGCTTTTCGAGCAACTGCGCCTGCGTTAAAGCCCAGCCACAAAATCCTCACGCAGCCAAGTGCTGCTGCCCGCAGCCCTGCACGCTGCTCAGGTACTGCAGACAGCCATCCCCTGTGTGCGCTGTGCCCACATGGGGACCATTCAGCAGCTCACGGTGAGGCCACAGAAGGAGGAACCCAGCGAGGAGATGACGAGGGTGGTCAAATGCAGGCAGCGATTTCCCAGAGCATCCTGCCACGGCGGGTTGGTGGAATGCTCTGCCAGGAACACGCGTGCTCTGAGCCCGCGGTGCTGCAGCCACCTCTGCTTGTTGACTGGCATGATTTAAGGGCACTGATTAGGGACACGCGCATTGTAATGTCTCCCTGTTATCCATCTATCCATCTATTACATATGATAAAAGGACCAGTGATGATAATAATAGTACAACTGACAGGTCTCACCATGAAATTAAATCTTCTGTATTTTATCTCAGTTTCTAAATGGACATTTTAACAGTCCAATAACTGCGAGCAAATCTGCATCAATTTTAAGTGCCGGTCTCTGGCAGAGGCTCGGCAGCCAGGCCCTCCTGTTGGAAAGATCACTGCTCGCGCTCCATCATTACGGCTCTCACTACTCCATTTCAAAAGAGTTCGCTTCCTTTTTTAGCGTTTAAAAACTTAACATTTAATCTGTTTCTACCAGGGAGCTGCGAGAGAATCCCCAAAGGTCAGCATTCCCTGCTTCAAGAATTTGAATCGAGTTAGATTTCTTTAGGCTTTTCAGTGTAGGTAGCAACTAGAAATAAACAGAAGAGAGGATGAGCAAAGGGGGGGGCCCTAACAGGCTTGACAAATGACACTGTGATTCACACCCACTGCTGGGCTGCCACTAATAAGCTACAGAGGAAGCAGCCAATCTCAGCTAATTACCAGATAAAATTGTATTGTAAGGACTCTAATTAGGAGATGCTTATGGAGGTGATCTAATGATTAAACGCTGCATTCGAGTGACCCCACCATCAATGTGCAGTGGTGCAAGATGTCACTGGAATATTTTGTAGAAACAGTAATTTTATTTCAAGGAGGGGAGGCTGTAATATTTGTAATAATGGCTATGAGGTAAACTAATTAAAAGACAGTTCCTAAAGGAAGACTGTGGCTTTGAGCAGCTGTGGCCGTTCCAAAACAAAGTGCCAAATCTCAACAGAGGAGCTGCAGTCAAGTGGAAAATTTCTGCCTGACCTCTGCTCTCGCTATTAATTTGCAGGAAAACTAATGACACATATACATATTCCCACAAAATTGTTCTAATTGCTAATTTGCCAAAGGAGCCCAGTTTCCAAATTAAACATGACTGCAGTCTGTGAGGAAAGAAAGAACAAAAAGCTGGAACGCAGCGAGCGTGCTGCGCTTCACCTCCGCCGGCCGGTGCTGAGCCTGAACCAACAAGTTAATGAAAGACGACCTTGGCGCTCGCCAGCAAAGTTCTCCCTCTTCCTGCTCTGAACCTGGTGCCACTCTGCTCCCGGGCAGGGGGCCGACCCCTTCGGTGATGGTACCAAAATGTGGGGTGGGTATGGGGAGGTGAGGGCCGCTGTTTTCGTGGGATCTGCAGTGTCAAGGCGGAGAGCTCGGTGGTGAATTGGAGCAGAACAACAAATTATGAATGGTGTTGGTTTTGTTGCCATCTTGAAATATTCATCTGAATTGTAAACTATTAAATCTTAATACTGCCGGCAATCAGAAATGCACAGCGGATGATAATTCAGGGCAAAGATCAGGAAGGGACTGGGCTGGGATGGTTTCTTTTCCTGACGCTGTTCACATTTTCTATTTAAAAACAAGTTTCTATGATTAGAAAAGTTGCTCACGCTGGTACTTCGCACACTGCCCGTGTCCCACATACTGCACATTACTCCTTTCTGGCTGAAGGGATCTCACGCAAGGCACAAAGTCAGTACCGGGCAGCAAGGCACAGCCCCGCCACCCAAGGGTTAACCGGTTCTGCAACGTTTGCGCTGGGGATGGGGGAGGGAGGATTTCCTCCAGCCACAAAAGAAAACAAGAAAAAAACAACAAAAAGCCACCAAACCCCGTAACAGTTTGAAGTCCTAAAATTCTGTAAATTTAGCCAGCGAAGGGTGCTGGGTGCTTTGTTCAGCTTCAGTTTTTAAGAACACCGCCTCGTGCCGCTTTAACTCAACAACCACAAATGCTTTAATTGTTTCAGCATCCAGGATCCTGCTTAGGATTTTAGTATTAACCTTCCCTTTCAAGAAATGGTCATGTCTTCCTATTAAAGGTGAAGACTGAGTCATAGTTTTTCCCTTAGATATAAACAAGGCAGAGAGGTAGCCCTCTCTCTCACCCTGTAAAATAGATTTCCAGTAAGTGGCTCTCCCATTAGGGCTCAGCCTGATTCCTTTTTGTGTTAATTTCTTCCGTGACAATAAGGGCTGCAGTAAAAAACCCTGATCTGAAACACTCTTAGAAGGAAAAAAAATACGAAATACACATTTACAAATGCCATGGAGAGGCCATACCCACTGCTGCAGGGCAGGGATTCCCCTGCCATCGATGCTGCTGTTTTGGTCGTGATTAGAGTTGAGGGTTTATCAGAACTGAGCTGCTGGACCCTAACAACACTCCAGAGCAGAGACTGCTTTTCTTGACACGGAGATGGGATGGCAAGCTGGGCCCAGAGCTTTGCTCAATGCTGCATCCTCCTCTCCTGCTCTAGCTCGGACACAGCAGCGCTGGATGGGAGCCTGGCAGGCAGCAATCACTTAGCAGGTGTTGTTATTGGCAGCAGCACTGAGGAAACCGAAGCTGAGGAGTGAGACTTAATGAAAACCAGTATATAAAAACAGCTTTTGTTGTGCTTGAGAATCTCTCTTTATTGCTGCGTATCGTTATTTTTTCAAACTATAAAGTATGGCTACAGCAGCTAAAATGCTCAGTCATTACCTCAAGAGTTAAAAGACCATTTTTTAAATGCTTTGTTATTACAGTTGCTAAAAACAGTATTTCAAAACAATCGTAATTGCTATGGTTAGGGCAAAAAAATACATTAAATAAGGGATATCTAACAGCGCATTTCATTTGAGGTGCCAAAAGTTTCTCTTCAAGTTTTCTACCAGTTTTTAAAAGATGGATATAGCACCTAGTATGCAGAATGATTTGTTGGTTCATGATTTTTTCCTTTTCCTTTCCTTCCTATGAACTTCAGTGTTAGTTAATCCTCCAAATCCATCCTTTCCATCTTAATCTACCACGCTGACCACTTGCACCAACGAAAACAGAATGTAGGGGAACCATCTTAACAGCAAAACCAGAGTGACAGCTCTTGAGCAATCATTGTTCTGCCTTCTCTGTTTTGTTCCTCCTTGAAAAAAAACGTACCTTACTAAGATAAGTCACAGCATATTCCTTCACAGCTTCGTTCTCACTTTGCTCAGTCCTTTATTCTCACCAAAACAACACATGCAGCAGTAAGAGGAACAACCCCGCATGTTCCGAGTGCTAAGCTGAGATACTTCCATTTTCTTTCAAGCTGCTGCACCTCTGGACACGGTAATTACAAAGCTGTCCATTAGCAAACAAGGCAGCCAGCACAACCTGTGCCAATGCTCAGCCCCTCCCCAGTGCCACTCTCCTGGCTGCCCAGAAAGGAGCTCCCCAGAAGCAAAAGAGCTGCCCTACCTGCAGCAACCCCACAAACAGACCCTATGTGCCAACAGCTCGGGCCAGCACTACTAAATTACATGGGAACATGTTAAGTCTCGTTGCCTTTAATAAGACTGAAGAGCTTTAGTGAGCAGCTGTCTTGGTAGAACAGTGTGGGGCACTGGCCCTTCCACTGGAGGGGTGGAAATAACTGCAAGGAGCTAAATCCACCGGAAGATGGGGATGTGATCGATGGACAGGACCAGCTTCCCCACACGTGGCTGAGCTGTGATGGGTGCAGCAGCACCAAGAAGCTGCCTGGGGTCCAGCCACCACCGCCCAGCCCTGCGTGAAGCCCAAGAGGAGGCCGACGGCCAGCATGGGTTACACAAGGCACGTGGTGAAAGCACCAGTGAAGTAAGCAGCTCAGGCACAGGTTCCGCCTCACAGCAACTCAACTGTTTAAAAACAAGCATTAAGATCCTTTAAGCAGAATAAAAACGTTTTCTCAGTCATGAAAAGGGTGTAATTTTAAATCCCAATTCATTGCTACGTTTGGATTTGCAGCCACTCTTTCCTTTATAACTGCGGATGTACCGTAATATATTAATTCTAACATACACCTTGCGTTAGTTATGTTGGCAAAAAAATTAATTACTGGATGTAAAGAACACTTTGCACTGCAATAATGGTCATCAGATCTTTTTACCAAAGTCCTATCCCACTGAGTTAAAAGGACTGGGGTCTAGCAGAGTCTATGCAGTGCCTGTGTATTTTTTCATAACGAAAGCACAATTTATGCAAAACACTATACTCCTACATTTTATAATTAATTTTCAAATGCTTCACCTATACATATTTTAATAATTTCTGATTTATCAGATGGTATCTATAATAAATTTTTCTATATTTCAATAAATGAAAAGAAGGCAGTTTCAATCCAACAACAGAGTGCCACACAATATAGGCCTGTCAGGCACCAATTTTTACTTCTAACATGTAAGTTAAAGGATAAGGAATTTATAATGCTGCCTGTGAACGAAACCACTTTTCATACACAAATGTGATCTTTTTTTTTCCAAAGGGTAATACAACAGTACATTTACATAAACTAATCCAAACAATCTATGTATTTGACAATGGCAAACCTCACACAGACTGCCTATTGTTGGTTTACATCTTGGAGTTCTTTATGTTGGCTTGTAACACTGCTCTAGCTGTCAAAGGTTTGACTTGGACTCTAAATAAATGGTTATAGAAGTGCTGTGCAGCGATATTGGACTTCTTTGCAAAAGAAAACCTGCTGTGTATGAATTCAAAAGCTATTAATTTTTCAGTCAAAAATATTCATGCCTATTTCTTTTAATAAAGAAACACTGTGCTGAGCAACTGAGAGATAATGTTGACTAGTGGTACAGAATTTTCAATAGAGCAGTTAAAAATAAATTTAGTAGGAGGTCCCCAACAAAGCTATAATTTTCCAGAATGTAAAACATTTTTAATACTAATCAAGACAGCCCTTTTCCCCCTGCGTTCCCTTTTTTTTTTTCTTTTCCTCTGCTTTCCCTGTTTATTAGCTGTTAACACTAATCTTCACGGCGACACTGCCTGGTACCTCCATAGCCTACAACGCCCGCCAAGGCTGCTGCCCTCCGCGGCGCAGCATTGATCACCGGCTGCCTTGCCAAGCACCGCTCGCCTTCTTGTGATTTCCTCCCTTTAGTTTTTAATCCTTCCTCCTGAGGGGCACTGCTGTTACGAAAGGCCTCAAGGCAGAGTGCTTTGAGACTCCCAGATTATTCCGCTGTTTTAATTTTTAATCCAGTAAGAGCTATGGAAACCAAGCCTCCTCCCATTCTGTTGGGTCTACGCACTTTGCCAACAATGCGCTGAAGCATTTGCATTCAGGCTGAGATGGATATGAGGAACTAGAAGAATGCTATTTTTATAGACGCTGCACGCAGTTTCCACTCTGGAGAGCTGGTATCCACCAGATCAAGCAGCTTTAGGAATCTCATCAGCTGAAATGGAAGGGCTCGTACCTACCGCTCAACTCTACCCAAGACTGCTCCAAAAACTTCCCACTGACTTTGACATCTGCTCCAGCGTTCCTGAACACCCTGTAATTTTCTATCCCTTAGCCTTCCTATGCACTTCTGCAGCCATTTATTCCCAACTACATGGAAAGTGAGAAATCCGTTTCTAGTAAAAATGGGTGCGCGAAGTGTTTAATGATTTTATGTTCTCTATCTCTGTAATGTGTTCTGTTTCAGACATTAATTTTGTCTACCAACTGCATCTTGGCAGGCTACCATATTTGCTGGGTTAATAGTCTGACTCCTTTTTATTTCTATCACCATAAATCACACATATATGGGTGTATGTTTGCTTTATTTATAGAAAAAAAATCAGTCAAAACAGATAAACCAATACTTTGTCATTATGCTGCATCATTGCATATTGATTAAAATTGCTAGTACTAACTATAGATTGTCAACGCTCAATTAATTTTCACACAATGACTCAAAGCAAAATCAAATAAAGCCAGTGTACCTTTAAATCTTACAAATCTTAAAATCAAGAAGCATAGCACTCTCTCCATTTTGAATAGTCATCTGAAGCTCTGAGGAGCATTTTCAGCATTAAGAGGTGAGAAGAAAACAACAGACGAGGAGAGTCGCTTTGGTGAGGGAAGAAGATGGAGGGCTTGCCCTGCGTTGGGGGACCCAGGAGATGGCTTGGCTTGCAAAGCCACTTGCTGCCTAGCAAGGAATTTATGGAGTGGCTGACCGACCCCTCCTACCCCACTGGCCACCCCAACGGCTCCTTTTCTGAAGAGTAATCTGCAGTTGAGAAGGTTTCCCTTCTCAGTTTCAACAGTATAAAACCTGATACCAGGCAACAGCGATTATCATCGAAACGTGCAACAAGAGTCTGTTCTACTGTAAATTCCTACCAGACAGAGAGAAAGTCAAATAAATACACTATATATAATTTAATCACATCTCCTTCCTAACACTTCCTAAGGTTTCATGCAAGTGGCACCAATATAAAGCAACCCACAGACCACCAAAAGGCCCTTCTTTGGGGTCCAGCTCCCATCAGCCTCCCCGGAGGAAGGAGAGAGCTGAGTCCCTGGGCTGTGCCCCCTGCAAAGCTACCAAATGCTGCTCGCTTTGCATCTCCTCGCTGCGGCACACAGCAAAGCCATGCTTCACGTCACACACCCAGGTGGGAAACAGGAAAAAGAGGTTTGGTGTGAGGTTTTGCTTTCTGCACAGTTCAGTACTTACAGGCTGAGGGGTGGCTTTTGGTTCAGTTGACTTCACATGCAGGTGCGTCATCATGGCTTGCAGGCGCTCTTTATCTTTTGCAAGCTGAAGGGGGAGAAAAAAACACTCTATTACTTGTAGGAATAAAATCCAACCTCTGCTTATTCCTAATTAAACAGTTGGCACCAACGCGCAAGACAGGAGAGTTTTATTGCTGAGCAGTTTGGAAATTGTATACGGTCTGTTCATGAAGCAAAGCTAACGCTTGGTGCTGGGTGTCAGTATTTCTCAAAGCAAAATGCATTAGCCCTTCAGCAAGAAAAGCTAGACCTGCTGGCACCGAGAGGTTCACTCTAGCCCTGACAGCTAAAAGACACCAGTGAATCATGTTTATTAACCTGGGAAGCGCGGCAGAAGGCACGCTGTGCAGTGACCCTGCGTGCCTTGTCCTCCTTTTGCACCGTGGGATGAGCAGTATATGGATGGGCTGTGGCTCCCACATCACTGCGACCCCTCAAGAGCTGGAAAACCCCCCAGGGGCTGGCAGGGGAACCCAGCTGGGACAAGAGCAGCAATTGGAATCACCACTGCTGGCATCCCTAAGGTGCATGCCAAAAGGCAGCTGGGCTGAAATGCTACCCACATCCATCGTGTCACAGCCCAGAAGTATGGCCAGACTCCTGTGCTAGATGTTAAGGGGATGCCCATAGGCTGGCCCTCACTACCCCTGCACTTTCCCCTTGAGATCTCAAGATCATAGTGTACAGCTATGGCCAGGATGGCTTCCAACTGCATTACCAATGCACTGGCCAGGCACTAAGTCTCACTGGTTTGGGAAACAATATATATATATTTTTTTTTCTACAGAAAAATGGGATGTTTTCTGGCTGCTCTTAAAAAAAGAGAGGGGGAAAAAAGTGGAAAAAAAAAAAAAAAAAAAAATTAATTGGTTTTATATTAGGAGACATTACCCATGAAAAAGGTGCTTTATTAACCTACATGCTCAACATAAAGGTTCCTGTTTCCAGCAGGACTTGGATCAGGTTCTTAGAGATGACAATTTCTGTAGTTTTGCTTCAGACAATCAGGCTCCTGGTGCCAAGAGGAGAACTGTGCTCGCATTCCAGTGAAATGTTGAACAACCTGCCCACCTTATCACAGTCATCTGTTTGTAGCAGTAAAGCTGGGCTAAGTGTATATAAAAAGAGACCTGGTCATAAATCCCCATTCATAACCTTCCAGTCAAGGTTGTCTTGCTCTTTTCAGGGCAAGGGGGTTCTGCCTGTGCCAGAAAGGTGTCACAATGGGATAAAACTTGGCACACAACTTTCCAAGGCAGGATTTAAATAAAGGAAAAAATGGTGTCACCACTGTGTGCTCTGGAAGTGCAAAAGCCAAATCACTGGCCTTTGCAAGCTGCTTTTCTTTTCTCGGTCAAAAAAAGCTCCACGGTAATGGGGAAAAGATAAAGGTGATACTAGATCTCCTGCAATCTGCCTCCAGATCTGCTCCGGACACCCCAGAAGAGCAGTGACAGGCCTTTATCAATGCAGTGGGAACATCTCCCTTTCAGAGTCCTCTGATCACTTCTTCAGAGAAAGCAGAGGTCTCACCCCTCAGCTGCCGTGCTTTCCACAAAACAAGTAAAAAACAATAAATATTCTACTCTTGGTGCAGCTCTGCTGTGCAATCTCTCATTCTTAGCAGTTCCCGGGCGCCGGGGCTGCTTGGCAGGGTCATCCGTGCATTAAATTTTGGTCTGCAGGCTACTGCAGGAACCAAAGCTTTAGCCAAAACAAATAAAGCTCAGAGGCACCTGAAAACTTCCTGCTTGCTGCAGAGCAGTGGCAGTAGGGAAAGCCACCAGGAAAGCCACCAGTAAAGCCAGTGGGCAGCATGGAACACGCCCTGCACCGTGCTTCCTCCGGGCCCCTCGGCAAAACGGAGCGGTGCCTGGCCCAGAGCAGCTGGGGTTCTTGCTTTTATTGTTCTCAGTCATCATCTTAGCACGCTTTTAGTGCCGTTTCTGGTGGGTGAACGTTATTAAAGATCCTCTCGACATTTCAGGCAGACTCACACTGGTGTTTTGTCATAGTCTAGGAATTCAAACACTCACCCAGTTAGGCAGGAGTTTAAATTATGAAAAATAGAGGTCTCTCAGTTTCAAAGCACTGAAGAGAAGTAAAAAAATCTGAAGAATTTCTTTAAACTGTTTTTCCCCTATGTCAGGAAGCAGTACTGATAAAAAACCAGAATGTCACCAGCAGCCCCTCCTTCAGCATGGTCCCTCAGAAGACTTGCTGGGCACTGGTGGGAGCACATTCTCACTGGTGGCACTCACTGGAGTGCAGATCGTCCACAAATGGGGATTCTTAGTGGACCTGCAGGGAAATGCTCCTCTTCTACCGACAGTGTTATTGGGCAAGGCTGTTATGCAACAAAAATAAACTGATCATTGCAGCTCTGTTCCAGTGCTTTTAAGCTTCTGTTGGGAACTTTTGCTTTCCTGCTGGTACTCAGCCTACAAAACTGCATTTGAACGTATACACTCAAGGTGCAGTTGAAGTAGGACTGGTTGGTAATCCCTTCCCCTGGCAGTGGCATGGGGCAGGACAGGGGGAGCAGAGGAGCCATGTCCTCACCCAGGGGCTTAGCTGGCACCCACAGCTCTCCTGTGCCCTGCTGGAAAGGGATCCCTGCCTCTGGCTGCAGAACCCTCCCCCGAATGACAATCCTGACTAATGGCATAGGAGAAACCACCAGGTGGGCTTTTTAGAAGAACAAAGGCTGCAGATATATAAAAGCTCCCTGTGGCAAGGACTTAGAGCAGCCTGAAATGTCCACAGGTCCAGAGGCAGCCTGGTAAAACTCAGTACCTGGGGGCAAGGACCTTATCAGGCCAGGCTGGATGGGGCTCTGAGCAGCCTAGTCTAGTCGGAGGTGTCCCTGCCTGTAACAGGGGGGGAGTAACTAGATAATTTTAAAGGTCCCTTCCAACCCAAACAATTCTATGATTCTATGATTTGAAGGTCCAACAGTGAGGACCAGATTAGAAACAGCAAATTCTTGGTTTTCTGTGGAGTTTACTGTAACCTGAGAGTTCTGCTCTGCACAATGCTGGGTAAGAAAAAGACCCTGACAATACAGTCCCATCTGAAGCCTCATTCCTTTTGTTGATGTTCTTTCTGAAAGCTCTAAATGGCGGCAGTTTTCAGATGGCCACCCAGTTTCTCATGGCAAGCCTGACTTCCTGAGGTTCCTCCAGTTCTCTGGGACTCCACCACAGTCTAGGTTCCCAACAGTGGCTCCATGGAAAACTCTTCCAGAGCATGCATACAGTGTTCTGAGGACTTGGGTATCAAGACCTGTGCCTCGCTCTGGAGAGGTTAAATCCTGAAACTGCACAAGTGATAAGCAGGAGAGGGAAGGCACAGAAGGGGCTCAGGAAGAGGGGAAGTACAGGAGTCTGTGGACCAAGGAGCAAGACAGAAGGCACAGAAGAGTGCAGACATTGCACAGGAGGAAAAGCAGACAGAAAATAATGGCAAGAAGCAGGAATGTGAAAATGGAAACCCAGTGAGGGCATTCAACAGGAGTAACATGGGCAGAACAATGGGAAGAGAAGATCACTTCGGCAGCAGGATTTTGGAAAAACACTACGGACAAAGGAGAAGAAAGCCAGCCATGAGCAATGCAAGAGACAACCAAGACGTAACCTCTTCCCTCCTGTTAGATGCCTAGTAAGGCTGTGTACAAGAAAGGTTCAGGATCCATCTTTTAAGAGTGTCAACAGATGCTTCAAAACAATAAGCCCAAGAAGAGCTTTCACTCCACTGAAAATGGCCAGCTGTCTCTCTGTTCTGCTATTAGGAGACACTTTTTTTTCAAGTGTGTCAGAGCCTTGTTGCTGTCCTGAAATGTTTTTCCATTCAAAGGTGGTGCTACAAAATAAACGCTCCATTCCAGCTAAGATCTTGCTAAGGACAGGGATACGTTCCTGTGTTTGTGTTTTACCCAGAAGCCCAGTTCTAATGGCAAGCAATGATCACGTCAAGATTGTTTAAACTAAGTGAAATATGAGGATATCTCTACCTTGTCTGTGATACTTAAAATATGTTTGTGATGGAAAAGCTTCATGATACTTCTGCAAAAGTCCATTTGCAATCAAATAAGATCTGACTTTTGATTGTTTCAAAAAGTAGATTTAAAAATTACTTTCTTCAGAAGTCGTGGAACTTATCTCTATGGCACTGACAAAGCTTCTCTAGATAAAATAATTACATTGGGAAAAAACAAAAAAGCTCGCATTTGGGTCCATCACACTCAAAACCTGAAGTGCACCCCTCAAATGCAATACATTTGCTCCTCCTTGGAGCTGTGGGGTCCCTCTCCTACCTGGCTCACAGAACAGGTTGTTCACAGGGCTGATTTGTGCCACTCTGTTGCAGGAGCGTTGGGCTGATGGCCTGGTAGAGCTGCCCCTGCTGTATCACACTGGGTGCTGCAGACCAGGTCACTGAAAACTCCACTATGGAGCTAGACCTTCACTGTATAACAGCTCTGTGAAGCACAGGTCCCAGCCAGATACACTAGGCACTGGAGGATAAATTTTCTGTCTCCTCCCATGTCCACACTTATGCAGACTATCCAAGGACTGACATGTAGGATGAAGAGAGGGAGAAGTGGGGAGTTCCAGGGGCATTTCAGAAGCAGGACAAACCTCCTTCTCCACCCATCCTTCCTGGCTAACGCACAGACAGTCTCACTGTTATCAGCATCCCATGCTACATTAAGCCTCCAGTTCATCCTATCTACTGTTCTAGTAAGACTGTTTAAAAAAAAAAAAAACAAAAAAACCCCCCCCCCAAAAAAAACAAAAACAAAAACCAAATTTTTGGCTTAGCCCTCAAAGCACTTTGAAATGATGTTCTTGTCTGGGGACTTCATGCAATGACTCTAAGCTATTCCTCAGCACTAAATGGGTGTGAATCTGTGAATATCAGTCACTTATGACAATCAGAATAATTCAGCACTGATAAACCTCTCAAAAATATTGTCAAGGACCTACAAAGAGGTGGTAACCTGGCATCATCTCTGTGCTGTTCGTGACTAGGGCATCCTCCTGTCGTCCCAGGCACAGACGTGCCCAGTAACTGCGGGAGGGAAGGAAGGATTCAGGCTTTTCAAGCTGACTGTAACTGAAGAGTCTCCATTTACCTTCAGCACGAATATTACCACATGTTGGTAAAAGATTATCTCGTATCCCAGTTTACCAGGAAGACTGCAGATTTGTTCTTCTAATTCTCAAGAAACTTGTTAAAATAACAGACCACTTCTCATAACATTTTCTGCGAGACTCTGACACTTTATGACTGGTAGTTTGATTTTTATAAAACTCACATTAAAATAGTTTATATTGCTTTAGCTAATAGTGGAAGAGTGTCATGACCAGCGTGTTCCTGAAAATAAAATTTAAGAAATATCTATGAAAGAAAAAGGGTAATTTGTAAGATAAGAAGATAAAAGGAATTTTTTTAAATGCTTATCTTGAAAAGTAACAACAAGAAGTTTAAGTGTGTTTTTGCTGATTTTTCTCTCCAACTATTTGAAGCTATAAATGACTTAACTCAGTAAAATTCCAAATGTAATTATCTTCTGTACTTAGCCCAAGGCTTTCCATATATCTCTACGCTGCTGTCTTGCATACAAAATAGGTTTTTCAATAGCTGGTAACTATATAATGTACAATATTGTTTTAATTTCCCCTTCTTTGCTAACCTCTTGCCTACACACATATAGACTGTCAAAGCTGCCCAGCTACAGCAGCGAGGTGCAGGGAGACAGAAAGAACTCAAAGGCATTTGGAAAGGCAGTTGCACAAACAGGTCATATTTTTACATTGCATTCAATATATTCCAGTTTACTCCCCTTTTGCAATTATAAAAAACTCATTTGCTACAAATGGCAAAAAATAATAATAATAATAATAATACATGGAGAGTGTTAGTATATGAGAGACCACTAAACAAGCCAGGTCATGCAGCGTTTTGAAATAAACATCAACCAATTCTCCCATATCAGCATCTCTAAACGAAGGGGACCGCATTGCCCCCACCTCCCTCCGCCCCCCGGGTGAGTACAGAAAGCATTAG
>JACDJE010000011.1:383156-508156 GCA_016647715.1 Pavo muticus | reverse complement strand
TCTGTCCTCCATCCTCAAAAAAAAAAAAAAAGGAAAACACTAAAAACACTTCTCTAAAAAGAGCCGAAGCCTTTTATGAGACCTGTTGCCAACATCAGTGCCACCGAATGATCTCATCTTTCATTCTGGCTAAATTCCAACACACAATTTCATTAACCCAGGTACTGCAGGTGATAAAACTCATTTTTCCCTAAAGAGACAGCTAAAAAGTACCAGTTATACATTTATGAAGTACCAGCAATCAAAATTATGGATTTTCTAAAAGGTTTTTAACTACTTTTATTGAAAGGAAAATCGCTGTCTCAGACTTTTGTGACACTATTGCTAATAATAAATTTTACCATTTAGACATAGCAGTAATATGGTAGACAGTGTCAATAAAAGTATGAAACAAAGATGATCCTTGTCTCTTAAGTAATGCTTTCTGATTACACACCGGAAATTATAACGTGAAGCATAAACGAAGAGCACCTTAAGATATGAAATGCAGCACTGCAGGGCAACGTGCCTCGGTGTGTGCACTCTGCGTGCCAAAATATGCCACGGCGGGCAGCAGAGCTTCTCCAGCCGCACCAGTGTTAACCAGGAGGGTGAAAACGTGTGTCAGCACATACAGCAGACGTTACACGAGTCGGTGCGGGGCTGTCTGCGGGCACTCTTTGGGCTCCTTTTCGGAAAGCCTTCCTCCCGACATGCCAGGTGTCACTAGAGGGCACTGTGGGATTTGGGCCACCCGGCCTCCTCCTGCAGCGCCTGGAGAGGTCCTGAACTTCCGCACAATGTCAGAAAGGTTAATAAGGATGTTGTAAAAGAAACTGTAGCACTGAAATCCTAACAGCAGCTCGGAAGAGGTGACGGTCTGGGAACTAGAAGGACCGCTTTCTTTCCTGCGTGCACCGTGGGCAGCACGGACCCACTGCCCGCAGGCCCCTTGTTGGCTGGGGAGGATGGAGGTTGGGGTCTGGATGTCAGGGTCCAGGAAGGCTGCCCCACTCCCCAGTCCACCTCAAGGCCTGCGAGATGAGCTCGCTGCAGCACATTCTGACACGCAAATGACAGAGCAATTAATGCCTTTGAAACAATTTATGATTTCCGGCCTACTTCAACATGTATTAGCATATACCTGGTTTCTTTAATATACACTTTGTTTTTCCAAAACCACAAACATAGTTGCTGGAATTTCATGTGGAAGTGCTTAAGGGGTTGAAAGTTAACACCTTTGTGAGCTGAGCAGTCTCACAGTTGCTGCTAAACAAAAGCCCTCTTTGTAGAAGCTTTCTCGAAATGTTTTCTTAACATGTTCCAAGTAGTTTTAGGCAGGCAACTAAAGTAAACAAGATGTTACCATGATAAAAACACTTGTGAAAACATTACCGAGTGCACTTAGTAGTTTCTTTCACATAAACTCTCCTTCGTTTCATCAGTTAAATGCGCACGAAGCAGACTGCCAGCATCACTGCGCTACGGATTGCAGGATCTCTCCAAAGGTCTGCGTCTCTCATTTAAGGAGTATATTCAATTTTAAAATGGTGCAGCCACGATTAAACACATCTAAACCGCAATCAAATAACAGCAACAAAAAGATAAAAGGGAAGACAAAACCATATTCCACCTCCTCCTTCAATTTCTGCTCTGGATGCCTAGATACCTCTCTGAACAAACCACCCTCCCTTCAGCAGCGATTTCCTAAACAACTTGACATACAGGGGCATACTTCTCCCTGCAACGGCCTCTAAAGACATGCAAATGAAATCAAAGATAGTCAGTTCTGAAGGAAAGTCGCTCTGTGCTACTAATTGCTTCTTTCGCTGCGGACTGAGACTGCGGGTGCTGGTTCAGGCACAAGACACGTGTGCCCCCTCCAGCCTCCACCCTGCTCCCCACGGCTTGGCAGAAGGCCACCAGGTCACAGCCGTGTTTGTGTTTTTAGGCTCGGGCAGCACTGGGGACCATGCGGGGTGCTCCTGTTTCATGAGGCTTAGCAGCTGCCCCCGCTGCTATCAGTTAGCTCTAACTGATGCCACATCACATGATTACCAGTGGCTGACAGATTAAAAAACAACGCTAAAGCTGCAACTTATTTCTAAAAGAAACAGGGAAATAAATGCTTACAATAGCTCGAGTGTCTGCTGGTTCTGATAAGCATCCTCCTGTTGGCTGTGAGTGAAAGACAACTAGGATCGTTATTTGTACAGTATTTATCTTTGAAATCAAGGGCCCTGTGGTGTACCTCACCTTGGGAACAAACACTACAGAATGATCACAGAAGAGTGTCAAATCTCTGTTTTTGATTTACCAACAGTTATGATATTTCTTCCTCAGGAGGAAAAGAAATGAACCATGTTTTAGACCTGTGAGTCCTTTTTTCTCCTTTAACTGCAGAATCATTTTATTGGCATACAAGGCTCTCGTTCCACATGTAACTTCTCTTTGCTTTTTCTAACAGGCCTTTTTACCAAGGTAAGTGAAATTAAGCAATGCTGAATGGATACACCAGCTGTATTTCACTTGTAAACAAGAGCTTTTCTCTCGAGGGGCCCATCAAAAGGGCCTCGTGGATTGCACGAGTACCAGAAAGAAACTTCAAGCATCTACCTGTTATCTTCTCACTGAGTAATGAATTTTGATAAATGTCAATAACGTAAGGATGGATGCTCCACAGGAGACTTGGAAGGCTACAGTAACATTTCACGAAGAAACTCTCACTTTCTAACAGTGTCAATCTGCTCCTCCAGGACATTTGCTTCTGCATTCGCTCAGGGTTAAGCACCACTCTGAACAATAGGACTTTGTACACTGTAGAATTTGGATAATGAGAAAACAAGTGCGAGCCAGCGGGCTTAAGAAAGACACACTTCTGCTAGAAGGTTTCTGATGGAGAAAAAAGATTGCTGCCATGAAATTGTGAGTGATAACCAAAACTATCAGAGCCGTGAGCAGCCAGAGCCGCTTCCTGCTGATAACAGGTTCAAGTCCAGCCTGGCCTGTAACGGCTTTCAGGTTATTTCCCCCTACTGATGGCTCCCCACACCTCCTCCACATGGACTGGTGGTCTGTGTCTACCAAAACTTCTGTAGAATACCATACAAACCAATCTTGTCTCCACTCACACCACCTGCTGACTCAACCAACTGCTCTATTTTCTACACATGGTCACATCAAGCTGTGCACTGCTTTGCAACAAACCTTCCTAAAACCAGGAGATCTGCTCTACAACAGAGGACTACAACAGCAAGCAAAGGTGGCACCTTACTCAACTACATGCATTGCTCCAGTATCTAAGGCTACCATAGCACCTTTCCCTTGCGTTATCTGCAATAAAGAATAGAATTGTTTTAAAGGTCTAAACGGTATGGTATGGCATATGAATATGAATGAGCTGGCAAGTATGGAGAGATTAGCATTTATTTCACTTAAGTGAACAACAGGATGAATTAAAAGAAATGAGGCAGGCCACCCTTCATGGAAATTTACGACTAGTACCTTCTTATTTTGTAATCCTCTTGTAATGAGAACCTTTTCATTACTATACCATTCCTGACTTGTAATATAGGTTTATACTAGGACTAGCACCTACTGAATTCAGGAGGGTTTCACCAATGGAAGCAGAACTCGTCTACTCTGCTCTGAGAGCAAAAACCTACCTGTACCTCATCACCTAACAAACATTCTCTGCTGGCTACTTGTTCTCACACAAAAATCTAGGAACTGCCACAGAAAGAAAAGATACAGCTGAATGTTTTGGGACCAATTCCACCTATCTACCCTGAAGAACTCCACATATTTACATGGACTAACTTCATGAGATCACCGCAGTAAATGGGAGAATTTGCCCCTCTGTGCATTTAAATCACAGTCACTTTTGAGATCCAGCAACTGAACAGGCATCATCATTTCAAAGAGATCAGTGCGCAAACATTCAAGAACCTGGACACACCAGAAGCACGTGTGTACCTGGTGAGCTACCCAGACAGAAAACTCTTTTGTAGTAGGAACAGCTCAGAAGGGTGAGGCTGATGATTAAGCTGTGAAGCAGCCATGTGTAAGTTACTAGAGCTCTGCTGGTCCTCCCCTGCATTGGGATGCACACATTACCACGTACTAGTCCATAATGCACTGTTTATGCAACCCGTAAAACTGTGTTCTTTGGCAGCAAGGAAAGGTCTGCAGCAAACTGCAGGGGCCCAATTAATATAATTATAGTTTATTTTTAGTAGTGTAGACTTTGTTCATCAGTTACTTATTTGACATAAATTAAATTTCACGTGATGCTCTGCAATTCTGCTCAATTATGGACTTAATTTAAGACTAAATTTCTAAATTAAACTGAAATCAAGGTTAAATCAAGGTTGCATTGTTTATCAATACTGCAACTTAAAAATTAATTAAATTTAAAAAAAGAAAAAAAGACTGCAGAATCGTGAACAATCTGTTTTATAGTAACACTGAGCAAGGCCATACCTTCCCCATGGGGCTAATTCACTATCCCCTGTTAAAACGTTCTTGAGCCTGGTCCAAAAGCCACTGAAGTGAAAGGGAGCTCTCAGTTGACTTCAATGGTCTTTGCATCAGGCCCGTGGTGAGTGACAGCACACAACATTTCAAGGCATGCTTTCTGTACAATGCAAGTGCCAAAAATCCATTCTTACTTTAGAAACGACTGGAAGTCTTCACATACTGCTTCACAGCCTGGCCATTTGCATACGCCGTGTCCATAGAGCGGATGGCTGTGTGAGTGCTCCTCGTGGGATAAACTGGGGGGGAGAAAGAAAAAAGAGATGAAGTGTTGTAACCGAAGGTACCGCACCAATTATTCTTCACAAAGAGTAAAACAACAGATCCTGAAACAACCCTAACATCTCATGGTACCCACCTGACTCTGCACATAGGTTTTCAAAACAGAATTAAATACCATTTGCAGAGTGAAATGTGTCATTCTTACTTAGCTATCCTCCTACATTTCATTCATTAATTAAAAGCTTTGCAAAGAATTTAAATTAACATGGACGGGGGAGAAATCATTTGACAGACCTGCTTAATATCCTGCTTGATATTTTGCTGAGAAATGTATGAATATTACATATTTACAATTCAACTTAATTAGGAAGAGAAGTCGTCTCCATACAGCGGTGTGTTCTTAGAACACAGTACAACTGGCTGCAAGGTGTACCACCCCACTACAGACAGGGGAAAAGCACCAAGCCTTGGCTTTCCCATCACATTATCTATTTACTGTGCGTGGGTTTTTTGTTGTTCTTTGCTTTTTTCCAGTTCCATTTTTCTCCTCTTGCAGGATGTTTCTTTGCACAAAGCACAGGCTTCCTACATCCCTGCAAAATACATTCACCAACGTTTTCAAATGTAAAATTCATCATAAAAAAGGAACCATGTAATCAAAGGATTCCTCAGCACGAGGGGTTAGTGGGGGCTGTTAACCTTGCTAAGATTTGGCAGGAACGTCGCTGAGCTTTCTGACTACTGAAACCAGGGTTAAAGAAAAAATTCGTACGAACACTAAGGGGTTAATCCTTCAGCGGGATTCCAATCAATACGTAATGATTTGGCTGCACTGATCCAAGTCATGAGACGCTTTGATCCAGGCCATGTGGTGCTCAGGGAAATGTATCTGTTACACTAACTGATGAACCATATTCTAAAATATCTTCTTTATTCAACTTCTGCATGGAAACTTATGAAGTAAAGGAATTATTTTTGCAACATCTTCCATAACCTTAGATGACTTTTAAACATAAAATGTCAAAATAATATTGAAATCTCTATTTTATGCTTACACACGCATCTATTTTCCACAGCAAATCTTTCTGCAACAGTATGCCTGTGCCATATTATGAACTTCAAACATACACAAAGGATATGAACACATACCAGCATCTAGGTGTGGCTTTTACGACTTATTTTATCCCAGATTACAGGTAACGTTATGGATAAACACCTACTTTCTGCCATTTTATGGTTATACACATGTGGAAATGCCGTTTACTCTTGTTCCATGCTATTATCTGCCTGTGCACTACAGCAGAGTTTTGTTCTTGGGCTGTTTCTTACGCACTGGACAGAGCGCTGCAGAACGTACCCAACGTGCCAACTCAAATGCAAGAAAGTTGCCTGCGAAATTCCTGCAGGATTCTGTTTGGCCCCAACAGCAACCTGACGATAACGGAAGGATTAAAAAAAATTTTAATTCCTCTACAAGAAAAAAGGTACAGAACAGGCTTGCAAGAGGTACTATGAGATGTACTTGAAACGAATTCATTATTTCGTTAAAATCTTATTTCTGACAGTTTCCAAATAGTTTTTCAAGCATAAATATATGCATCAGGTAGCTAATTTCCTAAAGAAACACTGTAGGTGCAAAGACTTACAAAGACTTTCTCCATGAGGGAGTATTTCGCTGGTTCAACTTAATCAGTTTTTAAAACATGCGAGTGGGGAGAGGCTCTATGTGTTGAGTTTTTAAAAAGAACAAAGGGAGCGATGCATTCCTTGCAAGTAAATGAGAAAAGTACTTCAGCACATTCCCTCAGCTGGAAGAGAAGGAGGATGGCTGAAGGAACGCTGTCCACCCAAGTCAGACAGGCACGCGGTCAAATGCCTTCCATGCACATTGGAAGGGAATAATTCAGAAAATAATGCTTTTTGTCATCTGCTTCTATCTCTGAATAAAGCAAAGTGTGAGGAAGTAGGCTTTCATGTTAACACTCCATTAAAGACTATATATGAGAGTTATGATTTCAGTCTGTTTGGCAGAACCCAAAAAACATCAGTGCATTAAATTACGCAGTCAGCGTTACCCATGCACCAGGACGAGCACAGAAACGCCGTGTGACACCAAGCAAGGAGTCGGTCTCCTGTGGGGTTTAAGCACTGTAAATCTCATTATAATATCAACAGCAGTCACATGGCTTAAACCCCCAGCAGGGTTTTTTAAAGTTTCTCCGCAAGAGCCTGAAGGCCATGGCCAAGTCAACGGAAAGAGTCCCACCGAGATTAGTATTTATTTTTTAAATCCAAGTGCAAATCTCTTTTCTTTCCAGGGATCTTGCACAAGACAAGACAAACTATGTAGGACATGATACCCTGGTATTGCGTCCAAAGAAAATGACTGAATGACCAAGAGAGTATCAGCTGTACGCTGTGCTCAGCATGGTGAAGCCTAGTGCTGTCAATAACCAGGAAGATTGGTGCTGGCTGTAAACAGGAACTTAAAGGTCATTTTGCTAACGGGACACTGAACATAACATACTTAACACCTACATACAGCTCCCACTGCCATGCAAGGGAGCAGAGCAACTACTTAAACTCACCAAAAACAAGAAAAAAAACCCTCTCGGCATTGAAAGAAAATGCAGGCATCCTCAGTGGGCAGCACCTTTCTGGTTACTGCAGTCCCACTCGGGCTTTTCAGTTGTGCGCTCTGGTGACCTTGATGCGTCACTATCAGATTACTGCTATTTTATCCATCTCACTTTTGGAGATGTTATGGATTGCCACTTGTTCGCTGGTAGAGCCTTAAGAAGCACCTCAAAACAAAACAAAGGGTGGTTCATGCCGGAGCGGATATAGTGCACAAAGGATGCACAGCCAGTGGAAACCAATGGGAACTCTGTTCTCCTTTAACTGATCTAAGTACTCAACGTTTAAGCAAACAGAAGTGAAAAATGAAGATTTTAATCCAAAAGGTAAACAAACAGTTCTCTTGGCACAATACAAACGTATTTTTTAACTGCTTGATGATGTTGTGTCTGGTCTGCATGAAAGCACAGTTTCTATGATCCGGATGCATCCTTGGTCTCTCTGCAGAGACAGACTTGAAGCAAGTTTTGGCCCCATTTCTAATGACACACTGGAGTAGGTCCCTGTTTCTGTCACCCTCTCCTTCCTAAGAACCCACCTCCCTGCTTGGGTGCTGGTGATGCAGTGCTTTGCAGTGGAAGCAATTTTGTACCAACACAACGACGGAACAAATGATGTACAATCAAGAATACGTCTTTTTCACCCTCCTTGCTATTAGCACACAAAATTCTTAACATACAATAGAATTAATTCCAAATAATGCAATAGTGCAGCGTTATTTCATCAAAGCACAACAAAAATGCCTCTGGCAAGTAAAATTTCTTGCGTAAGTCAGCTTATTCATGACATACAACAAAGTAATGAAATCCATGTGGGAAGCTGCAAACTACGTAAGGGTCCACCTAATTCTCACTGCCTACAGCCTGCTGTGGGGCTACATGGGGCAGGCAGGGCCAAGGGCCACACACCTCCCAGCGCCTGTGCCTTCTGCACGGGGGAGAGGGATCTGCACCTCCACGCTGCTCCCTAAGCCCAGAGATCTCCAGATGGTTTAATTCAGCCCACACTTACCAACCAGGTGAAACTGGGTACTATGCTTGTAAACACTGGCAAAGAGGCCACGGTTGGATGTAAAAACCAAGCAAGCAGAAGCCTCGGCAATAATACTTCTGCCACACAGTGGACCATGTTTTAAATATTCATGATGCTGACACAGTTCATATTCCACTGTCTCTCTTCCACGTCTGCTTGGGCCAATGATCTTTGCCAAAATGCTGGGGGAAGTCAGGGATGTAGAGAAGCATCCTTGATTTTCTGCTACAGTTATGAAGCATCTGCTCACGTTTTATCAGTGCAGAGGAACATGCCTGAGCCACCTGCACACTGAAAAAATCAATACCACATCTCCTGCTTTCCTCTTGGAAGAGGGTCTGAGCAGAGCATTCACAGAACTGCCTTTTTTTAATTATTATTTTTATTTTGTAGGGGCAACGGGAAGTGACCTCATCTTCACCAGGTGCCGTGAAAGCTCTGGGTGGGGGCACGGGGCTCAGCACAACGCCCCAACCCCAGTATGTTCCCTGTATGGGAACATCCCAACCCCAACCCACAGCAGTGGAGGTGCGGCACAGCCCAAACCGAGCCAGGTCTGCAGTGCTCATGGTGCCTGGGGAGCTCTAACCCCCACCACAAGGCACAGAAGGAATAACGCTGGTGGAAATGCCAAGATCCTCTGAGTCAGAGATGCTTACGGCATCTGAAATCTGAATGGAAACAGTAATGATTAAATCCTTGTACCAACTGACTCCTAAGTCACCACCAACAAGCAAACAGCCGTACTCGAACGCATGATCCTCTCTTCACGACAGGATCACCTGAATAAAGATGTGCTTTGCAGTGAAGCTGCACTTGTGCAAATCCTTCTGAATTCATATCAGGGTGGCTTGGCACCCCTTTCCTCCCTAATCTGTGAGCTAAATAAGATATAAAAAGGTAAAAAAAAATATATCAAGGAGAGTATTAAGTCACACACTCGGCTGGGTTACTTCTAAATATTCATGCCTCCATCCCAGCGACAGCATCAGCCAGAACGCAGGTATTTGATCTGAAGAGAGAACTGCCTGAGCAGGGGAAATGCCTCGCCACTGCAGGAGGAAGCTCAGCAGAGAGCTGAGGGCTTTCAGAGAGGTGGCTGTCGATGTGCACGGCCAGTGGCAGCTTTTCCTAGAACTGGCTTGCACGTTTCGGGTTGCTTTTATAGGCTTTTTCTCCCCTTCCTCATTGCTTTAGTCCACATCCAGACCAAGGGCTAGAAGCAGTTCGTGTTTTACATCAAGCTCTATTGGAAGTAACAGGAGTAGTGTGTTACGTTTTAAATGACTACACCAATTTAAGACAAATCAGGTTAAAACTGCAGCCCACAGGCTGAAATCCTCTCTTTTAATCGGTGTGCGCTAACTTGTATACTTGTGCAGAAAGAAATGACCAAGCCTCAGCACCGCTGCCATAACGCAGGAGCAGCGATGCGCCGAGAATCACTGCCTGACATCCGCCCGCTGCTGCGGCACTGCTCTCCTTGCCTGCTGCAACGAGTGCTGGAGCATTTGCAGTGGCACTGAGACAAAATCTGGCTCATATTCCCCTGCTCTTCCACCCCCACCCTCGCAGCACACTGCAGGAGTATAACCAGACTGGATAATTAAACACATCATCCTCTGGTTTTAATCTACGAACGGATGGTTTGGATTATTAATCAACATTATGACCCTCGAGTGCTCTGACTGTACTCGGTGCTTCCTTCAGGGGCAGCCCCGCTTCCCACCCCACACCAGAACTGCCACCGCCCCGCACCACATCCACGGAGGTGCTGAGTGCATCGCTGGGTTATGTGAAAGAAAAAAACGCAGTGTCGAATCCATCAGCTTCTATCAGGTGGAAATTCCATCCCTGCACTTGAATTTAGCATTAACAAGTTTCTGTACTATTTAAAACTCCTATTTTTATTTCAACCTTGTGCCTCAGTACTGTAGTGAAAAGTACATCAAATGCACCCAGACGCACACGATTTGAAACGCCGGATTTGAAATTCCAGCATTGCTAACTAATGAGAACCATTTTTTTCCTTCTTCCTCTTTGTAGCATCACTTCATGTACTTACACACCATAATCACATCCTCCTAGAGCCTCTATTTTTCCAGGGTGTAGATCTTTAATTCCCTTTAATCTGTCTTCATAGCCTATTCCCTCCAACTCCTTTATCACCCTTGCTGCTCTCCTCTGTATTTGCTCCAGCTCCTCTTTATCCTTTCCGCAAGAGAGTGGCCAATTGTACACCACACTCTAATTGCGGTTTAACTGGTTCTGCGGAACGGGGAGAAGGAAAAAGAAGGACTCGGATGCAACACGCGTGTTTACACCTCCTGCGACCGCGCTCACCTTTTTAACCAAGGCACGGCACAGAACGTCCCATCTCCATTTCCCAACCCGGCTTACACCTCAGCCATTTCCCACACAACCGAGGCTGAGTGGCTGACGTGTCCTTTTGAGAAGGCAGCTTGGAATTTTTATTTCCTATCGGGGCTACTTTCTACTTATCCCTGTTAAACCTCATTTTATTCCTCTCCGAACAGCCTCCTAATTTATTCAGATGAAAATAAATTGATTCAGTATCTTAGTTTAATTAGGAAAAAAAAGTGATTCTCCCACTTTCTGGAGTGCCTGTATTTCTGCAATGCTTTCAGCACAGCAGCCCCATCCTCCCTCCAGGCCTGAGTCGCAGGGCAGAGGGAGGGGGCACTGCCACGGCTCTGGCCCCGATTCAGCAACGCTTTTAAGAACACACGCAAGATTAAAAAACACAGGATTAGACCTCAAACTTCAATGGGACTGAGGTGTAAAATTACAACCGTACCTACATACTTTGCACAAAGATCCTGTTTGCCAACGTTATTTTACTGTAATTTATATGCTGTTGTTACATTTAAACTTACACACCGGGAAACAAGAGCTATTCCTGTTTAACAACACCATTATATTCCGTTACGTTTGGAGCTGAGGCAAGTCTTTCACCCTTCTACAAACCGGTAGACGTCCAAAGATACGATTAGCACGGATTACGCACTTGGTATTTTCCACCACTGTCCCACAGGCACAACGAAGCCAGCACAGAAGGTGACTGTCACATCGCATAGGGAGCTACAGTTCAGCGTTGTGCCTTCCTCACCGCGGTCCTGCAGCAGCTGAAGAAGCACCATTTGGGAAAATGTTTGTAAAAAGAATTATGATAAATGGTGACTCTAAGGGAGAAGTACGGTCAAGTCTCTGATTGCTCCCCGCTGCTCGCTTCCCCTCTGACGAACGCTACTTTACAAAAGCACAAAGATCTGTGGGACATACGCCTGTTTCCCCAGGGAAGCACGCTTAATCATACAGGTAGTGTAAATATCAGATGCTGCTGCAGGTGCTAGGCGTCTATTTGTTTGTGTTTACTAAAAGGCATAACAAATAGTCACACTAAAGCAGAACATTTGGCAATGGAATGACAGACACCAGAGCAGCCATAAATCACGCTCTCTTGCTTATTCCCGAACCATTGCACAACCCCAAGCAGTCAGTCCCCTGTTCTGGGAGGGCCCATGCGCTGCACTTTATCCCTCTTAGGGGCAGCCATCAGCAGCATCCGCCCCGAGCACAGCACAGCCAGGAAACATGTGCCCCCAGATGAAAAAGAAATAAGAAAAAGAGGTAAGACACACAGCCAGCTAACATCGTTTACAGCTTTGCAACTTCTGAGTTAATTCATGGTATAAACAAGGACGAAAATGTTTCTTCCGAGCAAGACTTCCTGTAAACTGTTCATTAGAGCGGGGCTGGGAGCAGGGCTGGTGCACCTGCTGATTAACCATGCGCTCCAAGAATAAACACAAACTGCAGCCAGCAAGATTGTTCTGGAATTCGCTCAGAGCTGATTTTTTCCCCCACGTTACAAATTGGATCCTACCATAAAACAAACAGCAGAACATAGGTTGCCGAGAGTTAAAATCTACTTTTTACACTACATTGACCACAGCACCCACAGGCACAGCTACAATGTCTTTCTATGAATGGGACAGATTGCCATATGGATGCAGACACTGAACAAGCTGTACAACTCCTGGCGACAAGTGCCTGGGGGACTGTCCTATATTAGCACCACCTGTGCTGTGGAAATTGTGCTCTGTGTATGAAATGGTATTTAAGGACCCATCACGACGTTATTTTTGAGTACACACAAAAAGGAAAATCACAGTTAAAAGAATTCTCTGGCCAGCGGATCTGTTGCTCCGTTCCTGAGACTGTTTCCCAAAGGAATAGTTATCTCCTGTATTCACTCAGCCCCAAACGACACGTATTAGCAGCTCCCTTGCCCGGGCTCATACCACTGCTTTAAGGAGAGGAACACACCGTGCAGTGAGCACACACCCTCCCTGAGCACACAAGAGAAACCGGAGCCCCCCACGCCTCCCCAGCACCGGCAGTACGGAGAAGTACCTGATGGTGTTACACAAATGAAAGCAACGCAATGCCATTTTCCTCCAAGCACAGCAGGAAGAGCTGCACATCCCCAGTACCAAATTTCAATGCATTCTGGCTGTGCTGGAAATACGAGTCTGTCCGAGGGACAAAAATAGAGCTCTGGATTAGCACGGGATCTCCAGGGAGGAGGGAAAGGAGTCTGAGCAGGGCCCAGATGCTCGGCGGGGAGATCTCCCCTCTCCAAACTGTAAGAAAAAAAGGGATGCCAAGAAAAAGAAAAGTAAAATAAATTGAATTAAAGAAAAACAGTTGTAAAATGAACATTACAACCTGGGAAAAATGATGTCATTTTATTGAAAAACTCCTTTTTTTCCATTAAACCATAGTGAAACGGATAAAGTTTATACAGCTTAATGGTGGCGTTTTATTTTAAATGCTACTCAATATCTTAGCAGTACGATATAACATGATATAACAGCTGTCAGCCTAACTGCTTGCTTTTTATTGAGGAGCAGAGAAAATAGCTGCACAAAAATCACCTAACTTCTCTACTTTCATGGCATTTTCAAGGGTGTTTCTTTTCCACTCTCAGGTTGTGACACGTATGATAAAATTCTGTACAGCTCTTCGTTAGATCCCAGCTCAGCTCTTCAGGACAGCCCGGTCTCACAAGCAAATGCTGAGGAAGGACAAGTTGGAGGAAATAAAAAAGCAGGAATCCACAGCACAGTAAAACAAAACCAGGTCACTTTTAAGACTGCTACATAAACATCTCTAATAAAAAAGAAGGACAAATTTTCATTGGACTTCAAGTATTTAGACAGGAATGTTTTCGTAGAAGTTTAACTGCAAAGCGCATGCAATTAACAGAAAGCCATCAGCTATTCCTCTGGTATGTAAAAATAGCATTAAGCTGTATTAAACACACGTGTAAGTATCTCAGTTGCAAGAAAAGGGAGGAGATATGCAAAGCACTCAGATATCAAACAATGATCTGTTGGCCAGATGGAGGAATAAAACAATACATATGCTAAAATTTGGAAAAGTTCTGTTGTGCGTCTGCCAAGGCTCACCCAATCTATTTTAAGTGCTTTCTGATACATCAGCTCAGTGTTTGGAGTTGTATGACTGATCATTACTACATGTGACCAGGAACCAACGCAGCGCTGGCGCTCAGGAGCTCTCCGATGGCGGATTTGGAGGGCTGGGAAGCATCGCACCCCCCTCGTTCAGCCACGGGCCTCGCGCTGCACCAAGTTATTAGAGATGGCTATATTAGCATCTTCTGCTGGGGAAAAGACATCAAATAAACCAGAACCAAGTTCCCAGGGTTTAGCACAACAACTCTCTGAAAGCCATCGTGTGACAGAAGATCTGCCGGACAGACTGATGCAAGTGGCCTTATGTGACAGATCCTGGATCTGAAGTAACCTCCCCAGCAAAGCTGTGCTGAGGGCAAAGCTCAGCGAGCTCACATCGCTCAGCAGCTGTAAGGAGCCGGCAGGGCCGAGCAATGTGATGCTGGCACCAGAGCAGAACGAGCCAGGGACTGCCTAGAGATGCTGGCCAGGAGAGGATCAGGCCTGGGGAGCATATGGACTGCAGGCTGAACCATTTCATCCCAAGCATTAATAATGGACCAAAATCTGTACTTCTTAATTGTGCCGAATCCTAATGCCCTCATCTAAGGGCCCTGGGATTTTGATGGAGGATCAGCTGGCATGGAAGATAACAACAGCAAAACACAAAGCACTAAGCCGAGGCAGCGGATCAATGGCCTGCCATGCCGGCCCCTCACTCACCTTCGGAGCTTTCTCCGGACTCCCTCCTCCTGCAGCACTCTCAAGGAGAAGTCATTTAAAAATCCCTTCACTTATCTCATCCATCTTTCCTGTGAGATGGCTGCTCGCCTAGGGCAAAGCTCAAGTAGGGTAGGAAGGGACACAAAGAATTAGGAGACAAGCATGGGATTGCTGGAGGATGGAGAAAGGTTTCTTGAACACACAGGAATATTCCTGCACGTGCAGATTTTGGGATGCACACAAGAGCTTATAGTGGTCACCTCAAGTGATCACACATCCATCAATTTGGTTTTGCTGCTTTTCTTATGAAAATAATCAAGCTTTCCCTAAGGAAGACAAGACGGAATGGCACGGTCCTGTCCTTGACATTGCTAAGCACAGCAGATGCACCTAACTGGCTGCCCGTATGTATTTATTTACTTACAGAGAGAGAAAACGCTTGTTACTGAAGAAATCCAAAAGCTGATAAGATGATGAGAGGCTTGTATGCTGGCTATGGTCTCACTTTCACTTATCCTGAGTGAATACAAGTATCTATAACTAAATATTTCCCTTAGGGTACTGATGTCTGAGGTATGTTTATTGCATTGAGTGAATTTATATATATAATCAGCACAATAAACATTATTAAATTGTCTGAGTAAAATCAAAGCATGAAACACGCAGTCAGTGCTGAATTCTAATGATGCTGAATGCCCATGATTGCATGGGGAAAGGATCTTAACAAGCCTTGATTTGAGCTTTGGCATCCGCCTCACAAATCACACGAAATGTTCTCTCTTTAATAGTGCTGAATATTGATAAATGTCTCTGCACGGCACAACAGGGAAGTTGGTCTCTATTGGCAATCTTTACCAAAGTGTGTTTTTTCCTTCTCCACACTCAAGGGTTTACCCTGAATGATTTAATTATAATTTTCCTTGTGTAAGACAAATTAAAGAGGAGAGTAGGAGTGTCATGCCAAAGCAGATTATTTATCTCCTTAACAGATTGCTGTGCACCAAACCCCAGAGCTGCTGCTGCCGCTACTTACAGGAACTGGGCGAAATGTGGGGCAAAAGCATAGATGTAATATATGTTTAAAGCCCAAATGAATGAAAGCATTAGCCCATTATTTATAGCTGGAATCATTTCATTACTGTGAAAGCCACATACACAGAGCACACGCAACCCACGAGCAGCACCACGATCCCCCCGCCCATGCAAACAAGCAGAGGCGCCTTTTGCTTTCAAGCCTTCCGCTGCCCCGCAGTACGGCCATGTCCCAGGGTGACTTCTGCCAACCTGCCCTCAGCTTCTTGTCATACAGGGGAACTTCTCATCCCTCAGCTCTGAGGACTGGAGGTGACACCTTAGCTGCATGGGACCAAAGCTTCTCCCTGCACAATGGCGGCACTGGGCTGGTGTGGCACAGCAACGCGTGGGCAACCCAAGCAGCCAATTACTGCAGTTCTCCTACTATCCTAAAACTTATTTATGGCAAAAATGTGCTTTTACACCCAACGTGTTCAGCTGAGTTCCTGCTTGCTGATGACTTTCGCACAGGTACTTCTGCTGCGACTGCAGTCAGACAAGTGCCTCCTGCTTCAAAGGGCTCACAATCTGAACCGGTGGGATCAGGAACCCCATAAAACACAGCCGGAACTACCCCAGCAGTGACAGCAATGACAGTAACTCCCACATAACCAACTTGCCTCCTGCAGCCTACTCCTTCTCAAAAGCCCAAGAGGGTGGGGGAAAACAGCTTTACAGCACACCCTAAAAGTTAATGCTACCTGTATATGATTATTTATGGCTGCCGGGCAGTCGTTATGATGTGGCTGTGGTTAACTGTGCTTTTACTATGTGCTTTTTATTGTTGTTTAAATCCAAATAAATAGCTCTTGGTTCTATCAGATGGGAGCTAACAGCTGACTCCACCAGTGCTGCATAAGCAACAGAGACATCTGCACCACTCCTCTGCCCCGCAGTGATGCTGGGGTGAATTAAGTCACAGTAAGTCCCTTGATGCAGGGCAGCAGCACTACTCACATCTCATGAAATGCTACGAAAGTGAGCAAGTTGTGGGTGCTCAGCAGGTGCCCAACCCTGGTGCATCTGCCTCTCCATCACGGAGTGATGGACACAGGAAGCTGGCTCATTAGGGAGGAGGTAAGGGAAATGGCAAACTCAAAACTGACAGCCCCCCCTGACCTGATGGTGGGCTGGGGTCTGCTGTATGTGCAGCTCAACTGCTTTGCTGAGCTAGCTGGGCACTGGAACCAGCACACATTTGCCTGCAAGCCTAGCCAAGCCACGCTCCCACCAGATCCACTGTTATTTCCAGTCTTAATCTCTGCGATCAGAAAGTAACCAAAGCTCTGCCTGGGCCTGTGCTCCCTTTTGTAACTCAGCTAAAGCTTCACTTCCTGCGGGCTTTCAATACTGCAATGCACCTACGCTTCTCTCCCTGCTCACATGCCACCCCGAATGCCTTGCATGAACATAAAATACCCCTTCAGAAAGAAACACATCTAAACCAAGAGGCGTTTCTCCTGCATCATAAGAAATGCAGGCAGGCACCACGGGGCCTGGTGAGACTGCAACACAACCCTTAAGTGCATCAGTAGGCATTCTTCTGCCTGGAGTCTCCTGCTCTACTTATGGATAAAGCTGTAATTCAATCACTGCAGCAAATGGATGGCGTCAACCTTCAGTGTACCAAACAGATGCAAGATAAAGCCAAGTCTGTAGTCCTCTTATTTGTATTCCTAAATACACCTATTTTTTACTTTGATATCGAATAGAACTCAACAGAAACATAAGTAAAGCATAATGACAAGCTTTAACAATGCATCTATCAATTCAACAACAGAAGATCTTAAGTCTTCTAGCCTCGTTCAGTCTCAAACAATACTGTGGCATGTTTATGCATTCCTAGCTCATTTATTTGGAACTTTACTAATAAAAACATATGTATCTCCCTGTTTGTAGATCCCAGGCCTCCAGGCCACACTTACACAACAGCACTCAAACACATGGATTTTCAGTTCTGCCTGACAGGATAGACGAGAATTTTTTTTTTACTTCTGAGTAGATTCATGTATTTCCTCCGCATTTCAAACGGCACAGCAATGGTGTACTGTTTACTCAGCTAGACTGTCATTAGCAGACAACACATGCATCCATCCAGTGTAAGAATATCCACTTCAATGCATGGGTTTTTGCTTTATAAACTAAGAAAAACACAAGTTAAAAATCTATTGGGGAGTCATAAAACCATCTTGTTCAGCTCTGTATGCAGCAAAAAGGGAACTTAATTGTTTAATAAACATCAATTGGTTTTTAGCATCTCATGTCAGTCTTCACGAAAACCACATCCTTGACACTTGCATGCATTATAAATGTATGCACCAACGTTCTGCCACATGTCCTTGCAATGGATAGGAAAAGATGCCTTACACACACAGCACTTCTTTGGAACGCTGTGTGTGTTCTTCTTTAAAACCCATCTATTCCCAACAGCACTATTTTCTTAATATTAGAAAGATATAAGAGGTATTTATACAGCTTCCCTATCAATCCACTTTCAGGCCACCAGAAATATAAACTCTATGGCTTAAAAATTCCATTATCCTCTTTCTAATGAAAGAAAGGAGGATGGAAAGACAAAGCCATCAGTTTCCATAAAACCCAGCTTTCACTAGTGTCTGATGTAACGTTTCTAGATGGGTGAAGGGACTCTCCTGCATGTAAAGAAGCCCAATGAGGACGCTCACATGATCCCCGAGACCCCTCTCCTCCAATGCAGGGTCGGCATCGCTGCCGCCTGCAGCCCTGCTGCCCAGGCCTGTCTATCTCACCACAAGCAAAAGTTATGCTGTTAGACACGCCTCAGTGAAATCTGGGGGTGTAAAGAAACAAACCTGCAATAAAGCATCCTTGGGAATAAAGCGGAGCCCGTGCTGAGAAGCACGTCAACAGACAACCCCTGATTTAAGCCATTTCTTCTAACAATGCAAGCCTAGCACGTATAAATTAACTCACACTTCTAAAAGCCAAACAACACCAGTTAGCTAATTTTATCAGCACTTAAAAAATGCACTTTGTTTTAGAGAATCCTAGTGAACTCAAGTCCAGCCTGCTTTGCGAAAGCAAGTAAATACAGAGAAGAAAGGCAAATGTCTCAAATGAGCTGGGCACCGAAATTTGGCAGAGGAGTGGATGACGTGTGGCACAACAGCCTGCAGTGACCAACTGATTTCTTCCCATCTGCAAACCCAAAGCACATCAAGAGTAACACCACCAGTGATGCAAAAAAGCAGCTACTCTTTTCACACTTCCCCCCATACACTTATCCAACGCTCTTTTAATTAGCTAATTGTGCCCACATTGATCCAATTAACAAGCCACAAAGACCTGAACAAAAGGAGCATATTCTGCCCAGTGGAGACTCCATTCAACCACGCCAAAATCAGACGCGGAGGACAAAATCGAGGCCAAGGCAGTTGGCCACTGTTCCCAACAACTCTGCCCTGATTTCAGGCACATCAAGACGCGAGGATGGATGGAACTCTGCTGGCACCTACCTCTCCCGTTTAGGAGTGTGAACCGATAGCTGTCCGTTGGTTGACGCGTGTGGGTTTATTATTAAGGAGGTCTTAGACGGCGCGGACGAGGAAACACACGTGGTGGACAGGTCGAGGCTGCTGTGGTTGTTGCTGGCTGCCTCCTCGGCTGTGTGCGAGCTTGTCACTTCCTTCCAGAGCTGCTGCAGTTCTGTTGGAATCATGCCTGAAACAAACAAATTGGATAATTAAATCAATTAACAGCTAATTCGGCCGTCTTCAAACAGTAATTAAATCAAAGAGTCAGTAAACAAAGCCTAGTGTTAGTTTTGTGTGTGTGTGTTTGCACGCATGTGATTTTTTTTATTAACTAAAGGCTAATCCTGAACACTGCACATCTCCTGCTGTGTCTTCTGAGGCCATACCTGCAACACCTTTCCAAGGCAAAAGCTGGGGCTGGGGGAAGTAGACCCACGCTACACAACACCCCCGTCAGCAGTTGGATTATCATTACGCTCTGTCCTTGCAGCAGAGGGCCCAGTCCCCACTCAGGCAGAAATCCCCAAGATCAAACCAAGGGCTGCTGAGGGCTGCTCCTCATTTCAGCTTGTTTTCTATTGTTTTAAGTAAAGTAAATACTGTCTAACCTGTTTTTAAAAGGAAGGGAGATCTGAGGGGAAAAAAACCCTCAGCTTCATTATTATGACAACATGAACCACAATATGACTAATTTTGTGCTTAACTTTTAAATGATGACAAATAGCTTTGTTATTAAATACAGTTTTTATTAATCACTTTTAGACATAAATTATGAATTCATATTGTCTTCCTGAAATGCTTTTCAAATTTTAACAGTCAAATTGATTATACTATGATTATTTCATTAACACACCTATCTTTCTCATTAATTTTGGTTTCTCGAACTGCTCACTTAATTGATGGATGTGTCTACTGAAAAACTGTATAACTTTCTATACAAGTAACACTATTATTACTGTCATTTCTTAGATCAATGCTAATGAGCCATTCAAAAGTAAAACGAAAACATAAAATAAGCTTCAAGAAATAAATTAAAGAATTGTTTTCTATTGTGCCAAAATGGACACCAGGCTCGGGACACACATGTAGCTTTCAGCAGGCAGAGCGGGTGAGAACTTTGTCAACTACAGTGGGCTTAAACTGGGGCCTGGAGCACTGGGACACGCACATCAGCATGGCATGGGCTCCCACTGAGATCATGGGTTTAGATAAAGCCTACATTTGAGACATGATCTGACAAGTCAGGTTCTTAAAGTGAAGACTATTTCAGCGCTCTTTCAGAAGGCTATGGGAAAAAACGAGCAGCAGAGATGCACCACTTAAATATTCAGACCAAAAGAAATAATAAAAGCCTGCATGTTTTTAAAGGGGTCTCTCATCAGCGTGCGTCGAGATGGTTTGGCTGACTGCTCATTGTTTGGCATACTGTGGCACTGGAGCCATCCTAAGGAAATCTGCCATTTTCTGAGCATACAGCAGCAGCTCCAACAGCCACACATCTCACCAAACCAAGGTACTGAAACAGGATAAAAAAAAAAAAAGGCAGTATGCATTATATTCATTTGAAACACATAATAAAAAATGCCAAGGTCTAAATTTAATTTATTTTTGTCATTTAGAATACAATGGATAGATAATCATCTCAACGTGATCAGCCAAACATCTTTACTTTGCTAAACTGTTAAAGATTTTAATTATGCTAGCTTTGGAGAGCACTGGTCTAATGAGGCGATAGACTCCAGAGAATCTAAGTGGTTAAGAACTGTGAAATGAGTCTGATAGGATTTTTTTATATTCACCGTGGATCGTTTGCATATCAAAGAGGAGTAAATTATTGCACGACAGACCAATAACCTTCCCCGCCTTTCTGAGAGTAGCATTAACAAAAACAGTTGGTCTCCGGTAACGGTTCGCTACAAAAAAATGCTAAAATCCTTAAGTATCTGCAATTAATATATATTATAAAAGAGGCTTCAATTTATACATTAAGCGATCGGATATTCTTAGGACACATCCGTTCCTCCAAAGCCACGTCATTTTCCTTTCAGAAGAACCAAATGCCAATTACATTTTGATGGATTTTGTCCCAAATGAGCATTTAGTTATTAGACGTATTCAATTATTACTTGTCCCCTGAAATTAAACCTCTGAGCAAATTAAACAAAGAGAAAGGTCAGTACACAAGCCTGTGTCCTGTTTTGCTCTATCTGGGCTATTATTTTCAAACACCTTGCGAAGTGACAGTGTGGGATGTATTTTTAGCTAACATGCTTGACAGGACTGTCTGCGCACTAACAATTACCTGCGAGCGCGGCTGACCCTTACACCACTGTTTACTCAACTGAAACAATAGTGAATAGACTTGTCTGTTGATGATAACATATTGATATGAGACCGTATGAGTCGACACCTATTTTTATTTTCAAGAATAAGCAAATAAGGCGGTCATTCTTTCCCTTTTTCCCCACCCCCCACGCACCCCCTCTCTGGATCTGTGGATAAGGCTTTTATTAATTGAAGAAGGAGCAGCACTGCTCTCCTTCCTCCACCTCTGCTTCTCCTTTCCCCTTTCCTTTCCCTCCCAGTCACTACTGGATCTACTCGTGCTTCATCTCCAGGACAAGCCTGCAAGTTATACAGCACTTAAATACAAACATCTAATATTCACAGCTCTCTGTAGAGCCTGGGAAAGTCAAGAGGTTTGTTCTGACTTCCCATACAAGAGTAACTCCTATTAGCAATAATGAGAACAGCATATATTGAAGGAGAAACAGAAAACACCCTGTTTGGGCAGAAAGAAATGATAGAGATAATAAGATGGATTTCAGCTTGGGTGATTTTAGAGAAGAGTCAGGTGTGACGTCAAACGCCTGCACACCACCCATCGCTCAGAACTGAACGCATACTGCTACCACTTCATTAATTAAAAAGTAAAAATTAATTTTTAAAAAGCCTCCCTCCTCTTTCCTCAGACTTCTGAGGAACATTCCTAACCAGCCTGCTGAACTGGGCAGCTGAAAGGTATGCTCACTACTCATCCAGCAAAAGGGTTAAATCAAATAACAGAACAAATGGTGAAAGCAAGCCGAACAGATCCAACAAAACACATGCAGTAAATGACATAATTTACCATTAAACAGTTCCACTGTAATAGCAAGAACTAATTTTATGTCAGATTCCCAGAACTGCACTGCAGCTACCCGAGATCACTCCTGCCTGTGCCCCAACTCGGTGCCACCGGTGCCAGGATGCAGACCTGGAACTGCCGGGTCCACGGGAGCAATCAGCACCGGGATGTCTCACTGCCATTATTTTCACTCACTCGTGATCTGAGGTGTGATTTGCAGTTTCATTTTACAGATACTAAAGATCCAGCTCTGGCAGCTCAGAGCACTGCTGAAATGCGGTTTGTTTTTAAATTGCTACTATGTACAGATGTGAAATCTAGATTATAGGTGTGTCTAAATACAAAACAGCAAAAATTACACAAATACAACATTGAAGGATGTGCTACTTTGTGTAAGACAATAGGCGAGCACACCAACTAAAATGCAGCTTTGAACGACGTATTAGTTCTAAAAACAGAACAAAAATCACTTATGAAGTAGCATTCTCTCTTTCGAAACATTTATTCCTATTACACATACTTAGGAATAAAAAGCAAGATGCCCTTAACTAAATTCATTGCTACATTAACTAGAGGGCTGGATTTTCCTTTCTATATGCACGCTTACAGTATCTGTCTCGCTCTTGCCCACTGTTCTGAAAACAAAAAGGGATGGTATTTTTTTTTTAATACAAAGTGTCCATTACCAATTATTTTAAACTACAGCCCTGGCTCCTCATTGCATTTTTCAGGACAACCAGTCCCCTTCATTATGAAAGAAAATGTAGGCACAGGTTTAAAAAATGTATGTTGTGGGGACAGTTGACAGATTACTGCTCACGGAACTCAATTTCCCAACCCCAGGTATCACCGGCTCAAAGACAAACAGAGTTGCTCAACCTCTTTGTGTCCTTGTACCTCCATACCCAGGTGACCATGTTCAAGCAAGCAGAAAGTTGATTTAAACCTCGTAATGACATCAGTTTTAAGCCATCATCTCTCTGATAAAAAAGAATCGTGCTGGATTGCAAGCTGCCTGAATCCTCCGGTTCCTCCCCAGCCAGCGCCGCGCCCCACAGCTCACCTCCCTGCACAGAGCAGCCCTCCCAGCCCTCCTGTTTGTGTTTGTGTTGTTCCGGCACCCCTTGGCTTTAAACAGGCTTCTTCCCAACGCGGCGAGGACTAATAGTGGCACTTGGCTGCTAACCGTATCAATCAATGCCACGACTGCTGAATTACCTACTGGTGTCTCCGATGTGTTACTGCACAGATTACACTTCATGCATCACCACATTCATTTCTTTCACATTACACATGAGCGTGTCTTGTCACTGCCCAATTGCCCTCCTTTGGACAGCTTAACTGATGTACCACACAATGAACCTTACTGAGCAAACTTAATAGTATAGGAGCTGTGGGAAAAATTAGAAAGGTTGAAGCTGGAGTCCAGTGGGCGTGTGGGAACAGCTTGTGGTGTTTCCAACAATAAATCCAAAGCGTAATTAATTCGTGTTACAACATTCTGCACATATAAATGGCACTTGTCTACCTGCCCATTTTCCCAAACTCATCTCAGCACGCTGATGGTGATTGACAAACTCCTGTCCCAGGCCAGAAGCTGCTGCTGCCACAACCCGCCTGCCTGCGCATCAGGAGTGCACAGCTAGGAGCACAGCAGGGGGCCGGGTCTGGGAGTGCGGGCTCCCCATGACAGGGTTAGGGGCTCCAACACTTTGTGGGTCATGCAGAAATGAAAAACGAGCCTCAGTAAACCACACCTGCCACCTGGCAGAGCAGTCCCCGCTCGCCAGCCTTCTCTCCCTCTATCCGTGTCAGTTAACATTTACCAGCCATCTTGCTCTCCTTTTTGCAGCTCTAATACACATAAAAAAGGAGGCTGAAGAACAGAAGCAATTTCACCCCCAACCCCATTTAACCAAACAGAGCTGAATGTAAATACATTATATGGTTTAGCAACCAGTAGCAGCCCTAAGGCTGCTTTGAAGAGCCCAAATCATTTCAAGCTGAGCTGACTCCAGTTGTTGAGGTGGGTGCTCAAATTTATTATGGGGCAAAGGGAAGGAAAAGGCACAGCTATTCAGAAATACCTGCATCTTGGCTGAAAGACCTGGTCCTCCCTGAGCCATGCCAACTCTGAGCCACCAGCTTCAGTGACAGCAGAGCTCAAAATGTCCCAAAGCTCGCAGGGAAACCAAGTTGGAATATAAATAAATACAGCCGAGAAAAAGAAAGATTAAAAAAAAATCCAGGTTGTAATTACTGTCAAAAGTATTGTGATTTGAGCAGCTATTGCTTTCAATGTATCAATATCTTAAAAAAAGAGGGATTTCAGCAAATTGGTGACTTTTTGCATAGTGCAGGACTGAATAAAGACTTAGGAGGATCTAATTGTCAGTAACACCAGTATAACAACACTTAAATTAAATGGAGTCAATCCCAACTTGCCTCTGCTTGGAGGGAAGAACGAAGCTATGATGTACACAGGCAGTGAAAGGAAGGACCTTTATACACACACAGAGAGGAGACACTGTCACACTCCCTTGCAGCTGCAGAAAATGGCAACCCCATTTCCACACTCAGCAGCGTGTGGTCAGCACCGTTTTGTGCCCAGCTCTGCACCAGCCATGAAGCCAGAAAGGGCCAAGACAGCACTTTACAAAAAGTGAAGGGAAAGCTGCTCTCAAGCTATCCTAAGCCATGAACCCAGCACCAAAATTGTATTAGGAAGCCTCCCGTGGAGGATTTCGAGTCCAGAATAGTACAACCAGCAGCTCCAAGTTCACCAGGATATAGCTGTGCAAACTGAATCCAAACTAATCCACCTGCCTCCTGCTAGCAAGCACGGCCCACAATTTCAGTGCTGCCCTTCTCAAGAATACCTTTACAATGCCCACCCTGCCTGTCAGGATTTTTCTTTGTTTCTTATTTTACGAGCCCATGAGATCACGCTCCGGCTTACTGAGTGACAATTTGGTGTGCACATACTATCTGCTTGCTCGGCAGCTCCCCAACCCCTCACCTACCTTGTGCAAGGGGCTGCAAAGGCAGAGTAGGCTGGCCAGGCTGGATTGTTAGCAGCCCTTGACGCTGCAAAGTCAGGAGGTGCTGCTGTTGCAACTGCTGCATCTGTAAGAGTTGCTGCTGAAAGGCCAACTGCTGCGTAGCCACCTGCTGTTGCTGGGGCTGGAGAAGAAAAAAAAAAAAGCACATTTGTCAACAAAGAGCAAAGCATTAACAAGGATCCTCGTCTGAACACACAGCAACTTTTGATCTCATTCACTTGGTATTGAGAAATGACAGCGAGCCCACCACCCAGTACCAAGGCTTGCTTAGGTGCTGGTGCTACCAACGGGGCTGCAGTCAATTTCAACTCCCTCCTACAAACCCAACTGAAAATGCTTGCAGTGTTTCTTGGTCCACACGTCTGAGCTTTACCCCAGAAGCGGCTGCCCTTCGGTGTCAGATAAAGCAAACTCTGCTGGCAGCTGCTGAAGTCCTGGGCAATTCTTTGAAGCAAAGAACACATGCAATGCAAGAGCCACTCCACGTAACCACATCACACTTGGACGTCACCAACAACAACCCTGTACTCTGCTCTGTTTGCTCATGCAAGGGTCATCTCAGCGATTAAAGGCAACACGACTGGCTACATTTATGCTATACTAAACTTACTCTCTCTTATCCATCCATCAAGCAACAATACCGTTACGTTCAGAATTATTCCTTGCTGTATTTAAGGCTGCTACTTCTGCTCTTTGAAATCTTTAATTATTTTCACTATAAAGAAGACGGAGCTGCTTTACTCCACAGGGACACGAACCTTGAACCTCCGAGGTGTAAAAGAACATGTTGCTTTTCTCACTACTGTACCCGGAGAAGCTTTTAACTACTCTGTTTATCACTTCTGACATAAATAAATGAGAAAAAATCAGACCTTTGAAGAAGAAAAACTTCATCTAATATTGTTAATTAGCCATGACAAACGATGAAATAACATTGTAAATCTTTCATAGAAACAGCCACTAGATTTTAATTACACACATTCATAATTTAGCAAACAACATCTTACTTGAATGTGAGTGTTTAATATGTACAGTACTCCAGGCTTCTGAGTCCTTAATTTTGTGCAGTTAAGCAAGCCTCTAGGTTTTGCTTCCGAGCTCATCTCGTGTTTTATTTGCTTTGTTCTTAAAATCCATGAAAGGCTTTGCGTTTTGATAAATATCTTTTTATTTATTGTACAATGACAGGAGGAAAACTTTTGTTGTGTAAAACATCAATACATCATGCCAGTGTTTAGCAGTTCCTTGTGCTAGCCAAAAAAAATTAATGTAGATTTCCTTAGTAATTATCTGAGTGATAGAAAGATAATACAGTGCAGTAGTACAATAAATAGAAGGAAATTATCTAATATCCCTAATCTGCTAGGAATCATATCAAGGTGGAGGTCTTATACACATTATGGCTAACAATTACGGAAAGAAAATTAACTCTTGCAAAACTCCACACTTTCTCAAATAAAGCCCGGCCACATCGAGAGCACTTTGCTGCCCTTCCCTGCTATCACTGCAGAGGATCGCTGGCCCCGTTCCCTGCTGGTGTCAAGCAGGAAATATCCACCCGGGTCAGAGGAGCGGGGCTGACGGCCACCAGCCAGGGGCCAGGGCCCCACCTTCTGCCAAGGCACTGCAGCTCCGGCCTGCCACGCTGAACGTGACACAGCCACAGCACTGCCATTTGCTTTTTAAATAAAACACCACTGGGCAAAGTGAAGGGCAAGAGTAACTATTTTTATTAAATTCCTCCTATTGCTTTTTTTGTACCTTCAACGCCCCATCGATCTTTGTACTACAACAAACTGCATGCCTACAACTGTACTGGCAGGCAAGTTAATTTTTCTTCTTTCCAGAGAAAATCTATAACTTTGAGAACAGTTAAATAAGTGTTTAGCTGTACTGGAACTCGGAGTTTCCATTTCTCTGCCACAGCTTGCTCAGACAGATCCAGTTGTTGCAAAAGCACCGGATGAATGCGAGCCGCAGCGACAGTTATACTGCAGTTAGAGAAATGTTTGCCTCCAGAGATGCTCATTCTCCAAATATACACAGAATCATAGAATCTTCAGAGCAGGAAGAGACCTTTAATTAATATATAGTCTGTGTGTGTGTGTATATATGTCTGTGTGTGTGTGTGGTATTTGTATTTTGTGAAACAAAATAAATTACAGTAGTCTGTATTTTACCTATTTGCCATCTGAGTGCAAAGTTGGCATTAAAAAACAAAACAGAAAAACGACTTTATATAAATTGAGTGATGCCTGTGGTTGTCCTCTCAGCCATCCCAAGAAAAGCTCCTGAACGCGCCCTACTTTGAAAAGCCAGGATATAAAAGTATACAAGGCCCATTGTCCAAGAAAGAATTTAAAAGCAACACACGTTGCCAAACTGCGCTCCCCACCCAGTTACCAAACACAGGATACAAGTCAGTTTGTTTACTTCTCACAATTGAATGCATACAAAAAAGGTCTCAGTGCAGTCCTGTTGTCAGGTCAGTAGTCAGTGTTAAAATGCTGAAATATCCTGATAAAACTTGCATTTTTGGTCCCCTCCCTGAAGCCGCTGTCAAAGGTCTGTTTTCCTTTCTTCGGTCCCTCCCTACAGCCTAACATAAACTGTCACAACCTCTGGAGGAACACGGCCGTGCCCAGGAGGCGTCCCGCACGGCCAGGCCTGGAGGCCTGGGGGCAGCGCTGTGGCCATGAGCCCCCCAAGTTGGGCCCCCTCCAGCGTGGGGCGGTGGGCACAGGTTGTGTATGCCTCCTTTTGGGATGGGGCAGCAGCACCAGCCATGCGTGCCATGACACAGAATGACGAAGAATGGTAGACTCGCTCCATCTGTCAGCGTACGAAGCCACACCGTGCCCGCATTGCGGCCACCAGGCCACACGATGCGCTCTGTGACCCACTGCCACTTTGTGTAAAAAACAAGACCATCACTCGCATGCTGATTTAGCCAGAATAACCTCCTCCATGCAGGAAAAACGGGGCCAAGCAAGCCTGCTCTGGAAACGGGCCTCCGCCGAAACCCTCAGCAAAAAAAAAAAGAGCCTAGAAAAAGCTGGAGAGACTCGGGCCCCTTGTTCTCCTCCCTGCTATCGTGTTAAATTGCTCTTCTTAGAACAGGAAGGAGTCTTTTCTTATTGTTACTTTCGATAGTGTAATATCAGAAGTGCGACCGCAGTAAACCAGTGTGTTAGATATTGAAATGCCATCACATTGTCTAACTTGCCTTCTCGTCTTTTTTAACACAAAGTATTTTTCTTCAAGCTCCAAGCCCTCATCTTTGTGTCTGAGATGCTCTCCTGTCTGACAACAGCAATTTAGAAGAGTTAACTTTTATCGTTCATTCTGCTGTGTAACTTTCCCCTTCAAATTTCTTTATCTGCCCTCTGAGCTCATCTGAACTTTCATGTTCTCCCAGCATGCAGGCTTGCATTCAAAACTATGTCTAATAGACCAAATAAGAGGTTAATAAGAAGTGGCAACAGAAAGAAAAAATACAATCCCTGGTAACTGATAAGAATGACAGTGGCAGCCCTTTATTGTTTGTCTTCAAATATAGAGTTAAAGATCTTTAAAAAACTAAATTTTGACGCCTTTGAAAAGAAAGAAGCACAAAATAACAACAGGGGGTTATTGCCTGCCAGCCACAGGGGAGAAGCTCCATAATTCTTATTCTCCCTTTTGAAGGCTGTTAGAAATCTGATTCAAAAAAGCAACAGCAGAAGGAGAAAGCCTCTTGAGGCTATCGCCATTTCCTGTGATCATGCATAATGCGTTTCAAAAGTGGGTTTTTACCAATTCTGTTGATCAATTGCACCTCCTTCATATTCCCTCTTTTTTCTGCTGTGTTTACATCTGATGTGACTCAATGACAAGCGCTGTCTGAGACTGTGAAACAGACCTGTCATGTTGATTTATGGGCGCATCAAACCACGACTTGTCCAAACTGAAGCTCGCAGTTCATTAATTAGAGAGTTGTGACTTTGAAGTCAGCTTTCAGACTGTGGTTTTTAACATTTGGCTTAATTTATATGCTCTTGAATGTGGATCTCTAAGGAAAAAACTGAAATTCCCTTCTTGTCTTTGAACTTCTTTTGACCGCACAATAATCATTTCTTTGTCCAGAGTGATGCCTGCATCCCAGAGTCATTAACGCGCATTGAACTGCCACTGATGAGTAAGCCCTACTGAATTAGAAAAACAGCCAGCAAAACAAAGCTGAGAGCATTCTGCACAGTGATATCTCACAATTACATGCCTTCCCTCCCTGTGCCATTTCCATTTTAATTACTGTTAGTCCTTTAGATTTACATTTTAGACACTTTTTAATCTGTTCCCTTTTTATTATAGAGGCACCCGTAAGCGCGCTATGGCTAAGGTTGTGTCAGCGTTTTCATTATAAACCCCCTGTTTTCAGGGGTTTATAACTCAGCTGGAAAAATTCGCTCTGGGTTCAAACTTGGCACAGGTGGCACAATCCACCAAAATTTGGGGGGTGAGAAACCGGCATGTGCTTCGAGCACCATGATCGGCAATGTAACTGCTGCTGCTACTGGAGGACATCGCACAGCATCTCGTGCCCGGGCAGCTTCCTAGGACCTACACTGGTCAGTGCTGATGTCAGGTGGAAGTCTCAAACTCCTTGTGACTACAGATGCCAGTGTGGTACCTTCACGTGTTATTACAGCAAAACTGAATTTTAGCACACCGCAATCAACAAAATGAGGCACTCAGAAAGGAGAAGTGCATTCTCTGTACAGGCAGAAACCACCTTCGCCATCCCATTCCTGACATGGACCGTGGTGGAATCAGTGCAAGGTCTTGAGCCATCGTGCATCACAACGTGTTGCAGTTCCCAAGCACAACACACCGCAATGAGATGGTATTTCTGTCCTACCTCTGCATCTCAGTTCTTGCTGCTCACAACAAACACTGCCTGAGCATGGTGCCTTCTGCTGAGCCCATGCTGCAAGGAGCCCACAGCCAGAACCTCTCAGGCTGAAAACCACAAGTCGAAGCTCAAAATCTCATAGAACACTGCCCTGTCTGGAGAGAACAGCCCCATAGCTAGGCCTGCTTCTTTGCCCCCTCCCCTCTACAACATAACTAACTTCCAAAAGCACTCTCCCAAGACACAAGTCCAGATGCTTGCTCCAGTACTCGTACTGAACATCAAGGCATGCTCCCCAGCTATAAAATATGTGGCAGCAAGCAAATGGAAAGCACAGGAAAATACAGGCGAAAACAGGACAATAACTCTAAATCTGAAAGCTGAGACCCGATAGAGTCAGTTCAGTTGTGCAATCATTTATAAGATGAATGACAGTTTAATAGCCACTAGACAGTCCTCTGGGATCTGTGGTTTGAAAGTAAAATGGGTATTGTCTGTACCTCTTTAGGCTGTTTTCCAGCATGTTGTTGCTGTAGAAGTTGAAGCTGCAACTGTTCCTGTTGTTTCTTATAAAACTCTTGAAGCTGCTGCTACAAAGAAAAGGAAAGATGGTAAGTAACAAAGTGGAGAGCCAATTCAGTGTCCCTTTTGGTGTAATACACAAACTGTGATTTGAAAAATAGCATCCTTTTATCTGTAATGGTCTGACCTTTAGTTTGAAACTCGACAATAAATTCAGTGCACACTGACTATTCTTGGCATTATCGTTTGAAAAGTAATCTCCAAAATGAACTGATGAAAAACATACCATTTTCTACACAAACTAATTAAAATAAGGCAAGGAATGACCTTTGATTGTAACAACAAAGCCAAAATGCCCTTGCTGAGAGAGCCTGGCGAATCTCTGTTGTGAAACACACATGCTTTCTAAATGATAGGGTTTGACTATATTAAGTGTTGTTCAATACATGCACAGACATTCTGGGAAACACTCTCCTCCTCCCTGCTTCAGCCGCGCACTGCACACTGTGCTGTGGGATGGAGGCAGCAGGGAGGGGACACACAAGGTGCAGTTCAGTGGGTGCTCAGGCCAGCCTGACTCACGAGCCCAGGCTGAGCTGAACCCCACAGCAACCCAGGGTCAGCAGACAACTTTCAGCCGAGAAAGGGCCATGTGTTAACACGGTGCACAGAGAAACACCAATGCACCACGCAGCACAGGCTGGCTGAAATTAAAAGGATTAAGGCTTGCAAACCTCTTCACATTCACTGTCACTGTTTCAACGGCCCTTTATGGTCCCACGTGGACGTAGCAAGGTCTAAAATAGGAAGTATTACCCAACTACTTCATTTACTGCAATTAATCAGGGCACGCCATACTTTCTGAGGGATGCAGGCAAAATCAACAGGGACATCTGCTGAAGTCCTGACACTTAAATATGCAGCTGTATTATTTAGCTGATCTTGGAAACGCTCCTAGCACTGCTCCCTGGATTTGTTTCCAGTAGCTATTTCTAGAACTAAAAACAAAAGAGCAGTCGGTTCATCTCAGAGCGTGGCTGCCCTGCGGTACAGACCCTGAGACACGGGCAGCTGCCTTCCCCAGGAACGCAGCACGAGGCGAAGCCCCCCACCCACCAGGGGCTGCACAGACAACAATTACCTGTTGAAGCATGAGTGCCTGCTGCTGCTGGAGCAGGACTTGGAGTTGCTGGGGAGTTAGCACTTGTTGCTGGAGGATCTGCTGCATTTGCTGGGGAGTGATCACTTGAGGTGTCATCATAGCCACCGACACGGGAACCTGCAGGGGACACAGAGCGGTGGTCAGGGAGCATCACTGCGGGAGGCACAACCCTGCCCTGAGCACAGAGGGACCCGCGCTTCCCCAGCCACCCAGCTCCCTCTCTGCAGGGCATGACGACAAGAGGAATTCTTCAGACAGCAACACAGCAAAACCTGTTAAGATTTATTTATTTTCACAAGGAACTGTCAGCTCAGAGCATTCCCTCCCAGAAAGCCCCTCCCTGCCGTACAGAAATTCAAGAGCCGAGTATCCCGTGCTGATGGGATCTGGGCCCTATTACGACAGGTTTTTAAGGAAATTGAAGGAAGGCTCAGTGATGTGAATAACAGCACTACACTCCTATGCAATTTTAACAGAAAGGCCCTACTGCGATGTCTTTACCATTCCATATTCACCCAGCATACAGATGTCTTCAATTCTTTCATATTATGTGAGATACCATTAAAAGCCGCTTTCCATGACATTTCAGTGACAAACAGCTACAGTGATGAACTTGATAGCATTTCATATTTGCAACTGTTAACACGTTTCTGCACGGGCATCTTTGCAAGGAACCTGTACACTGTATCTGAAAGGATGATGTCTTGTTCAGATAAAACACTGACATTAAAATGACAGGCTGTCTTGGCCAAGGTTACACAAATTGTATTCAAGCGGATACCTAATGACAATGCTATGAATTCTGCAAGCTTTCTAGAATGTAATTTAGCTATTCAAAATAATCACTGCACTTGTGTTTAATTTGCAGACTACATGAGAACCATTTTGTCAGTCCTAGTAATGCAAGAAGACTATTTCCCCAGAAACCCACCCCTCTATCCTCCACCCCAAAAAAGGAAAAGAAAAGGAAGAAAAAAACAATAGAGGAAAAGACAAAACCCTGTGAGTTTTAACAGTAATATTTAAGCACCTTACTTTTCTATAGTTTCAGATCAAATACGTGACAGCACAAAACTAAAAGCAGTAAAGGATATACTTTGTTAAAAAGGATCTCCTGTCATCTCATGTATTACAATAAAAGGTAATAACATGTTTAGCACTTTTTTCTGTGCACCACTTTTTAAAAAATCAGCAGACAATAGCTGATCTGAAGATAAAAGAGCTTAAAAAAAATCTTCCAGGGTGCTAGTAAGCAAGGGAGGAATGCAGTATTAATTTTATGTAACATAATGTCTTAATATGCAGTTTATCTTGACTTTTTCACATGATTTGTCCTGTCATTTGCATAGCAAGCTCTCATTCCTAATTTCACAGTCATTATGCACTGATGTCCTGATTTCTCAGCATCACTAATTTTGATGAACTAAAAACGGTTCCTGAAGGTCAGACTTATGTACAGCACACATCACCCTGTGTTGTTGTGTACATGTCAAGCGCTGGGGCCAGACTCTGCCTACAAAATGTGCTGCAGACACATCCAGCAAACTGACATCCCATTAACGCCAACATGGAGCAGAGTGAATCCCCCGCGTCCCAGCAGGGACCTCGCATGGCCCACGCTGGGCAGGCAGGTGTGAAGGTTGAGAAACAGACCCTCCAGGACTGAAGCCACCGGCTGCATCCATGGGAGAGCCACCAACCTGCCAGTGCGGTACCAGCGCCCCGAGCTCTGACAGCACCGACCCACCAGCACAGGCAATCCCACCAATTCAGAGGATCTTAATCCATACACTGATAAGAACTTCTCAGGGTGTAGAAAATTATTTCATTAAATGCTGTAGTCACTATCTTTGCCCCGAAACATGACTCACCTTCGTTACTCCCATCCCCAGAGTTTACTTTACCCTGGGGTTTGTACTACCTTCCACTGAAGTTGGATGGAGCAAACAGAAAAGGAAGCATGTTTAAGTATGTTTTCTGTGCCATTCTTGGAAGATATACAACACAAATACTCCTCGGTCAGATTTATGACGACAAGCAGGGATACAGACAGGAATAGGGTGGGGTGCTGTAAACCCTACACGCGGGTGATTAATACGCAGGGCCGCATTCTGCCAGCAGCTATGCGGAGACAACTCCCATTAACTTCCACGGCTCTTCTGCACATTTATCTCAGGACAGATCTCAGGATTCGGCCCTGCCTTTGAACGGCGGCCACGCACCTTCCGGTGAAGAATCTCCCAGCTGCTCACGCTCTGCTCAAACAGCAGCTCTTAACCGGGGAGGGAAGCAACGCGTCTGTGTGTATACAAACACTCACAAATGTGTGTATAAACAAGGCCCACCTAGCAGTACAGGTCTGCGTTGCTCTGCTCGACCTCGTTTTACCGGCCGAAACCACATCTTCACACCCCGCCCGTGGCTTCAAGAAGGTCCTGCCTCTCATTTGTCAGAGCAGGCAGCAGCCGCGCTTCCCCTGAGCTCCGGCTCATGGTGGAAGCATCCTACAGAGCAAAGAAATTCAAATAACCCAGAAACCGCCGTGCTAAAAAAGACACGCGCCCCAGACAAGCGTGGGCACACGTACCATTGGAGGCCTTTAAATAGTTAAGAATTATGGCCTATATATCCACTCTCTTAACTCCCAACGTCCAACTTTTTCATGTAGCTAGTCCCTAGTAATACTAGGAATCAAAGGGCATGCAGCTCCAGCAATAGGCTATTATAGCCCACACTTTATTACCCATTACTACCGAGGTCATTAGCGGTAAGAGTGATTGTACCGGTCTTAACCTATTGATCATTGTAACTACTATCATTTAATCCCGTGTTGAATGTCTGGAAAGCTGCTAAAGGCACACCAGAGAGAGTGCTTTAGCGATGAGAAATATAGCCAAAGCTTGGAAATTACACTTTGATTCATAAAATCTAGCCAGTGGTTTAAATCAATAGTATTTAAAACAGTCATGTAAGTTCTTAACTACGGCTCTCTAATATTTATGGGTCCCTTTTTGAGTGTATTCAGTCAAAACTAAGCTTTATTTTAGATACTGCGCAATCTACTTTACATTACGTTAGATAAAAAATATTTATTTCTGATATTTTGCCTGATAGTAAACGAAACCTAAACTGAAGGCTATAAATTAATTGTAGATTTCTATCTCTCAGATGTCAACTTAAATGTGTTGCCAAAAAAAATTACAAACCAACTCTGAAAATGGCTTAACTGTTTAAGTACATGAAAATGAGTGTGTTTTATGAGTTAACAATGAATCACAGAAGGCAGTTTATGAAGAACTAGAATAATTCTGTCTTACTGCCTTCAGGGAGTTGAAGTTCAAATTAAAGTACTGGCAGATATATTTAAAGAATGCTAACTTAGCATGCAGGACAGAAATCAATCTTTCCTCCCCCCCTCCAGTTTATTTATTTCTGTTTTCTACATGAAACACGATTGTTGTTATTGATATGATTAATGAACCACTTTGGGTATTGTTGACTGATAACAATAGGGTGTGGTAGATACCCAGCTGCATGTAAACCTGGCAGCAAAGGTGAAAATACAGCTGCAAGTTGGTTTTGGGAGCTGTGCTAGTACAGACCTGCTGACATGCTAATAGCAGCAACGGCAAAAAACGTCTTTAATACTCACAATTGTTTTCAGCCACTCTCTGTCTCTCGGGTCCCTCTGCCACTGCTCCGGATCCCCCAAACCTGCCCGTTCTCTCCCCACCCCGAGCTCTGCCTGCACAGCTGCCAGAGGGAACCTTGCACAACTTGGGCCAAGCTCACCTTTAACTTCACCAGGGACTACAGCCGCGATGCATTTGTCACCGCCGCGCACCGCTCAGACAAGAGTCACGGGGATGAAAATGATTTAGACCTATTCAATCATCTACATTCCCCCATTTTCTCTGATGTTAGTATAATTAAATACTAGCCAAATAATTTCAAGGAGTTCAATCTTGTATGGAGTGGAGAGAAAAAAAATGAAAATAAGAAGCATGCCACTTTCACACAACGTGCCTTCACTGCTGGGTGCGGCGGTGGCCTTGTCAGCTGCTAGCAGGCACGCGTGGAAGCTGGGGAGCATCTCCTCAATTCATAGAGAACAGCTCTGCCAGAAAATCCCCTTCTCCTGCACTGTGCGCTCGCACTTGATTTCAGGAAGTCCTCGGAGCAGGCACCTTGCATTTCCAAACAGCAGTTCTTCAGTTAAAGATTTTGTGATAGAAGTGACACGGAGCAGAACGCAGCCCAACACCGAGCGAGTGGCTGAGGAGCAGTTAAAGGTGTCGGACTGCCAGAAAAACAGACACGGCGAGGCAAACCCAAACAATTCCCTCGGCTGCTTTATTAGAAAGCTGCTACGTGAGAGACTTCTTGCAATTTAAAAAAAAATTCTCGACCGAAAGAATGCAAAATAGCTGCACTCGTGTCACAGCAGAAGAGAAAGCACAGCCGTGCTGCCAGAGGGAAAAGCACGGTGCCACAAAGCAGCACAGTGCCGAGCACAGGACCCTGAGCCTGAAACCTCTGTGACATGAGACGTCAGCCTGCAAATAACAGCCAAAAAACGCTGCCGACAGAACTGTGCAGGCAGAAGCTGCCATTCTGCTTCATTATGCAGAGCTGAATCTCACTTTTAGACTCGGTTATTCTGCCGTGATACCGCACAACACATTAGGACAGGTAATGTTTATTATATTAACGTGAAATCAGCTAAGTACTTCATCATTAGCATAACTGTTCTCTCCGTAACAATGCGACTCCCTATTAATAAAAGAGGGGGGGAAGCCTCTTTAAAATTAAATTAGCATTTTATTATTCTAATTCTGTTTATTCCGTTTTATCAGGAGGGAAGATCTGCCTGCGACCCACGGAAGGCAGCGTGATGGGCTGTCCTGGCACTGCCGGCACGTCAGGATGTCTGCTCTGCTCTGCTCTGCTCTCCTCCAGCGAAGGAAAACTGGGGATATTTTCATATTTGTTTACAGAATGAAACATCTGATCTTATCTACCACTTCTCATGCACACCGGGCTCCTCACTAAGTGCCAGGATAATTGTTTCTGCTATAATAAATACCCATTTAATTTGCATAAAAATATAAAGTTTACATAAATTAAATGCTCTCTACATCTAACATTTGTCAAATACAGACCGAACTGGAATGCAAACAACCAAACACCCGTTTAATAAACGGAGCGAGATTTCAACCTCGAGATTATCATCATTTTCCACGTTTTAGAAAGTTACTATTTTTGTTTGCTGCTCCATCACAAAAGGAAAAACCACAACCTGCAGTGCACGCCTCCGAGCAGCGGGCTCATTTTGCAACGGTTTAAAAACATTAAATAGAAAAAAAAACAGAAGGAAAAAAAAAAATCAGGTTTTTTTCTCTCCGAGAGTTTAGGAAATGTTAGATCAGCACATTCTGCCGCACTGCCCCGAAACAAGCCAAAAGCAGCCCTGCTTAGAAACACCCAAAATACCCCTAAAGCCCTCGAAAACCCTCAAAAGCTCCTCTCACCCCAGCACTGAGAACGATCTCCCTGTCAGACTCCTTACATCTGCGCGCTCACTCACTAATACATCCAAGGAGAGCTTAATGGAACAATACAAGGCAGCAAAGGAAGCACCAGCACGGCTGTGGGGCAGAGCTCAGTGCCAGGGCAGCCCGGCCCCCTGGGCAGCCAGCAGCTCCCTCAGCAGCTCCACTGCTCCCACTGCTCCGTGCAGCGCTGCGAGGCTGCTTGCTGCGCCTGCCAGCAGAGCCTTCCTAACACTTGTAAACTTTACTCGCTCGAAACGTGCATGTTTTCACACCTAGCTCAGGCACCTACAGCCGCACGGCGCAGCTGAGCGCAACGCTGCAAATTAGATTCTAATGAGAAAACATCAGTTGCTTCTCTGACAATCTTGCCATTCGCTGATTTACTTCTAATGAAGACGCGCTCCGAGCGGCGAGCTCGCCGTGTGAAAGGTCAGAACACACTCAAAAAAACGCCTCGCAAAAATCAAGGCAAATGGGGAACCTGCAAAGAAACCTTCTCATAACGCAGCGTGGCAATTAGAGTAATTGTGCAAAGAGCCGTCTTCGGGAAAAAGTACAAGAAATTAAGCTGCCACGACTGTAACAGGTTAGATGAAAATCAAAATTTAATGTATTCTCCCTTGTGTCATCTTGTTTTGTCAAGACATCAAATAGAATTGGAAAGTACAAAATAACAAGCCCTTGAGAAATCACAGAAGCCGACCTTTTTGATGTTGTTGGTTTACCTTGTTCTCAGTTATTTGAACAATGATGTTTCAGATTTAAGGGCAAGATAAAGCTTAAAAATTAAAACCCGTTGTCAGTTTGGGGAGGGGGCTGCTGTCCCTCCCAAATAACAGCATCTTACCTAATCACTGTGGGCAAATCCGTCCCAAACTAGTGCGGGGAGCAGTGCCACTTATTTGTGCAACGCTCGCTCTGCTTCTTCTGCCATTCATTCTACCTCAGCACAAGCCCTACGGATCCTCCTTCTAGCAGAGGAAACTGTGCTGGAAAGGCAGAAAAGAAAAAAAAAAAAAAAAAAAAGGAAACAAAAAAAAAAAGGAAAAGCTGGAAAAAAAAATAGCTGGGGAAGGGAAGAGAGATTTGCCAGAGCTGCTGCTCTCCAAAATCTCTGCGCGGCCTCAGCCCTGCACAGTGCGTGATGCCTTTTTTCCCTCTGCTTGTAACTGGAAAGCGAAGCTGAGCAAGGAAGCACCTTACAAACGCAGAACAGCACAGGACATTGTAACTGAACTGCAGCGAAGTAGTTTCCAGTAATGCAGTTCTGCTTTCAATAAAACAAACAAACTGCTTCCAAGCAGCCAAGCCTTCCACCAAACAATAACAAATTTAGCTCGCAGTGTCAGGACTTTCCCACCACCGGGTTCTGCAGGTGGTGACAGAACGAGCCCTGCTGCCGCTTCTGCCCATCGGAGGGAGAAAGCTCAGCAGTGAGCGAGCTGTGCGCAGGGGCACCGGGCTGCCTGCAGCACAACACAGCCCTGCAGCACACACAGCCTTCGCCCTTACCTTGCCTCCAGCTGCCCGGGGCGTGCCACCACAAACACAGCCAGATTGCTTTACGCTGAAGCGGCAATTCATTGAGCTTCAGCGTTTTAGAAACAACATGACTATCGAGCAGCATCGGTGCTTCAGAGCTCCAGGTCAGAACGCTGCCTAAGCCATCGCTCTAACTGCTCCACATCACTTCCGATGCCCAATAACACCCTCTGACACACAGCACACAACTGTTGCAACCGTTTTCTCCCTTCCATGAGACTGAAATGAACTCAACCTGAGCACAGGGCAGAGCCCGGCGTCCAGCAGGGCACGGATCCAGCTGTGACCCTTCCAGCCAGGGCCTCTGCAGCACGGGGCTCAGCCCAGTGCTGGAGCTGCACTGCCCTGACCCATAGGGACTGCCCGGCTGCAGTGCCGCCCCAGCTCCCCGCTTAGCCCACGCTGCTCGCTCATTCCTCCCCTGTCAATTCCATTTTATTTATGGCTTCTCCTCGGTTCGGCTCGGTGACTGGTCAGAGCACATCTCACAGCTTTAGCTTTTTTTTAAAAGCAAAAATCATGCTGCTTTAGCAGGGAGGGCACGATGGCACTGCTAGTGTATGTTAAACAAGAGGAAAAAAATAACAACTGTAGCAAACAAAAAAATTTCAAAGCAGCCCTTCATATCATAAGCTTTCTGATGATTTATGGTTTACCAACTCAGCAAGGTTACGCAACACTGCGTGCCTTTAGATGCATTATTTGAGTCAGTTGAGATTTAATTAAGATCACAGCCTCCAAAATCCCTGTCAAATGAAAATTCACAAAAGACAATGCACTATATATCCTCATGCAGATAGTCTCCATTCCACGCTCTGGAATAACATAAGTTAATCCTCGTTTCTATGGTGGCAGACAAAAGTTCACTAATTTTGTTTTCTTTTGACACTTGTGTTGTTTTCTGTTTTATGTCATGAGATCATTCCCTTTCGAGAAGAGTAGGGGAGCCGGTATGGGGGGGGGCGAGCAGAGAGCAATATGTCTGAATATGGCAGCAGATGTATTTTGACATTCTCACAGCTCTGCCGTGATGTCATCAAGTTTTCATATAATTAACCCCTGCCAGCGAGAGCATCGTCGCATGACATCTGCCCACTGGGAAGAGGAGGAAGGAGTCAGGGACAAAACATGAGTGCCTCCATCTTGCTCCGACACCAACCCCTAACCTACAGAACCCACCAGGGCTGCAGGGCTCGCGCCTTCCCTGCAGTGGCTGGGGCTGCCACCTGTCCCCGCTCGGGGACCCCACATGCTGACTGCCAGCCCCTGCAACCCCATCCCCAAAAGGGAAACTGCCACAACTTTACCTCGTTCCGGGGTATTTCTAGTCGCGTTATCTTAATATCTGCTCACTTATCTCATGGTTTAGAAATGACAGGTGCTAGCGGTCTTTTGTTTGACAGGCCACTACACAAATAACTGTCTTGCCTGAAAGGGCTAATGCACTACTAATGAACAATAAATCAACTTTGATTATAAAGTGTCAGACCAATCAGTTTGCAGTTCAGCTCTGTCGCGCTGCAGGCCGAGCAGCCCCTCGGTGCAGGCAGTGTGGGTGCCGGCCCGCGGCCCTGCCGATGGCAGCAGCGCTGGGAGCTGCACGCCCGCACCTCGGCCCTCTGACAGCCGTGCTCCCACGGGTCGTGAGCGAGCTGCCTTCCGAGCTGGGAAATCACCATTAATACGAAGCGTTTCTTAGCCCGGCAGCGGCACATTTAATGGTATTTTCAAACGAAAGCATGTGGTTTAGCCCCGATTTTCTAAAAAGACGGAAGCTAACAGAACTGTTGCTAACTTGACACAAAGAGCTCCGCGCAGTTTAGGCCCCCGTCCCGCAGCTGTGACGGGGCCGGGCACCGGCCCGGAGCCCCGCTCTGACCCCGGCCGGTCTGCGGAAGGGCAAACCGCCTGCCTAAGTCACTTTTTATTAGAAATAAACTTCGGCAGTTTATGGCACTCTGCAACCCAACGCTCACTGCTAGCACAAATCCGACCATTTCGTTTTCGTAAACACATCTGAGTCACCGCGAGTGATTCACATTTCCTGCCACCGAACTTGCTGTTGTTCCAACCCCGCGCTGCCCCACGCCGGGGCCGGCCGGCTCCGAAGGAGTTAATTGCGGAGAGGAAGAGTGTGCGTGCACTTTGCTCCGAACTCACCACCCACTTCCTCGGGGCTGCCTCCTCCCCGCGCCGCACCGCTCAGCCCCGCCGCTCTCCGGCCGCTGCCCCGGCCGAGGGGGCGATGCGCGGGGGCCGATCCCGGCGCTGCCGGAGCGCTCCGAGCGCTGCGCGCACTTCTTCAAAACTACGGCGCGCGCGGCGAACTGCGCCAGCCCCAAACGTCGGAACAAAAGAGGCGAGGAAAAAAAAATTTCGGAAAAAGAGGAAAGTAAAAACAAGAAAAGCAACGCGACCCGCCGCCCCGCCCGCTCACTTCGCAAAGCTCTCCCCCCGCAGGTCCCGCCGCAGCCCGAACCCTCCTCCTCCCGCAGCTCCCGGCAAGGCGCGGGCACAGCCGGCGCTCGCGCGCTCCCCGCGGGGCTCGGCACCCACCTGGGCTGCGGCGCCGGCGGCGGACGGGCCATGGAGCGGGCCNCTGTGGTCACAGTGTGCTCCACAGCTTTCGTTTGGGAAAAAGCTCTGTGTTGGGGCTTCTCTAACGAAAAAGAGATGCTGCAAGGCACAACCCTGCCTGAAGCCTTCCTCTCCCTGCACGGGCAATACAGAGTGTGACCTGGTGACACATGCACAACACTGCCAGCTGGCCAGCCCGGCTGCGGCCTGGCTTCGGCACCAGCAGCACTCCCAGCCTGGGTCCAGCCTCCCAACGGCGAGTGCTTTTGGGAACCGCCACTCTGTCCTGCAGGCCTTGCTCCATGCCGCAGGCCTTGCTCCATCCCACAGGCCCCACTCTGTCCTGCAGTCCTTGCTCCGTCCCACAGGCCCCATTCTGTCTTGCAGGCCTTGCTGGGTGGTGGGGGAGAAGTGGCAGCTAGCGCAGTGCTCCGAGCAGGCACTGCAAACGTGATGCGCTGGAGGAGCAGCTTTCCTTCCACCTAACTTTCTCTCGAAAAGTGGCTGTGACTCTCTCCCAGCAGTTCTGCTGCATGACTTTAATGCCACAAAATGAAAAACCACGGCAGGACTTTAATACAAAACATGCTACCATAAGAAGCCTCCAGCAGGAGCTTGCATTAAACCCAGCTGATGCACCTGGCCTGCAAACAGGAACAGTTCCCTTCAACCCCAGTAAAGCAGCAGAGAACCCATCCCAGGGCGCTAGGATGCCCAGAGCATCTTCTCTCATCATCTCCCTCAACAAAGCCCTGCTGGGCACTGGGATGCTCAGACCAGGGCACAGCACTCAGCAGCAGCCCCGTCTGCCTTCCACATCTGGGGGAGGTTTGGGTACAGTGTGCCTCGTCTGCCACGTAGCAAGCTTTCCTCTGCTTGACAGCTCAAAGCAATACTTTTCTTTGGCCTTATTATGGCCTTAAGTTGTGCCAGGGTAAGTTTCGGTTGGGTATCAGGAAAAACTTCTTTACTGAAAGGGTTGTTAAGCACTGGAATAGGCTCTCCAGGGAGGTGGTTGTGTCACCATCCCTGGATGTGTTTAAAAACCATTTGGATGTGGTGCTCAGGGAAATGATTTAGCGGAGGGTTGTTAGTTAGGGTAGTATGGTTAGGTTGTGGTTGGACTCAATGATCTTTAAGGTCTTTTCCGACCTGAGCAATTCTGTGATTCTATGATTCTCGCCCCCCCCACCTCCCCAGATGTCAGTGCAGACACAGAACCTATCTTTGTGCCGTATCCAGCCCAAAGACTGCTGTCGACCCTGTCACCGATTTTCTCCTGCCCTATAGCTATGTGCCTCAGGCTGCATTATTTGGTCAAATCTTCCCCACTATTTCAATTTTATCTCGTATTTCACACAGCCTCTGAGCATACGGCTGATGCAGATGCTGCATGTGCACGTAGCCGAATGCCGGCAGCCGCACAGCCACGGTCCCCAGGCAGCACGCACTTTATTTGCAGGAGTCAGAGGCTGATAGACAATAGCCCTATTAGCTATGCTGCTAAAGAACCTCACAAGAAGCAAAGACAAAGGACGCAATTTACTGACAACTTGTGATCTGATGGTAAATGGGATGTGATACGGATTGCTTTCCACCCTAAAGTGTTTTTGTGTCAGATAACAAATTTATTAATGGGATTTTTTTCAGGTCACAAAAATGTGACCCCACCCTCTTATGAATATTTAATAAGGGACTAAGGGCATCTTTTGCAAGACCCTAAATCTGCCAGCAGCAGCCTACATGAATCAGAGAGCGACGGCCTCTTAAAGGGGCACACGCACTGCAGGTCAGCGCGTGGGGGCATGGGAGCAGCACATATTTGTGGGCAGTACACAGCTGCAGAGCCAGCAAAATGCCACGCACACATCCAACACACCGGGCCGTTAATATAAATCGCCAATGCATGCCATGAGCACGTAATTATTATTGCCTGCGCTGAAGAGAATCCCTCCTGTCCTGGACTTCAAAGTGATCCCCAGAAACTCTAACCCTATTGGGGAACACATCATGGAATGCACAGGCTTAAACCTCCCAGCAGGTTCTCCCACAGACCACATCCCGCTGCCCAGTGCGGGTGCCAGGAGCATCGCTGCAGCAGCATCGCCCACCGCTCGCATGGTGACAGAGGAATGGGAGCCACGTTAACAAGCATCGGGAGAGCTGGCGGTGCTCCCTGGTCCCTGCAGGCTGTGGTCACAGTGTGCTCCACAGCTTTCGTTTGGGAAAAAGCTCTGTGTTGGGGCTTCTCTAACGAAAAAGAGATGCTGCAAGGCACAACCCTGCCTGAAGCCTTCCTCTCCCTGCACTGGCAATACAGAGTGTGACCTGGTGACACATGCACAACACTGCCAGCTGGCCAGCCCGGCTGCGGCCTGGCTTCGGCACCAGCAGCACTCCCAGCCTGGGTCCAGCCTCCCAACGGCGAGTGCTTTTGGGAACCGCCACTCTGTCCTGCAGGCCTTGCTCCATGCCGCAGGCCTTGCTCCATCCCACAGGCCCCACTCTGTCCTGCAGTCCTTGCTCCGTCCCACAGGCCCCATTCTGTCTTGCAGGCCTTGCTCCGTCCCACAGGCCCCACTCTGTCCCACAGGCCTTGCTCCGTCCCACAGGCCCCGCTTCCTGAGAGCCGCTTGCAGCACCCCTTCCATTTCACACCTGCCATTTCAAAGGCCTCAGCTCCTTCGCCTCCTCACCTGCCAAACAGGGATGGCAATACTGCTCATTTCAGGGTCTTCCCTAGATCAGCATTTGCCAAACATTTGGGAAATGAAAGGTGCTGCCTAAGCACTGAGCGCTGCCCACAGAGCCTCCAAGCAGTATTTTTAAAGCATTTTATGCCCTTTCAGATAAAAGCTTCATACCTGCAAGCTCAGCCAACATCTGCTGAGAGCTAAAAACTTTGGTCTATTCCCTCAGTAACTGAGATGGTAGCACTTGCTAAGTAAGGTCACTATGAAATATAAAGCATTTCTAAGCCAGCAAATATTTTAAAAGACCAAGAAGAACCATAAACTCCCACTTTAATTCCATTCAATTACGGAGAGTCATCACAGACAGAGACAATCAGATCTGACAAGGATGTCCGAAGCAGAAGACATAAAATAGCAAATTAAAAATAACAGTGAAGGAGCATGGCAGACAAGGTGGCTATTTGGCTCTGTGTGCCTGCAAGATCAGATAGGCATTGAGTGGCAGTATCAACACCTAGGGAAAAAAATCACTGGATTACAGCACAGACACCAGGCTCCAAGGGCTGAGCCAGAGAAGTAGGTTAAACGTGAAAAGATGAACACAGCGGAAGAAATGGTTTTGTTCTGTTGCTGCCTTCCCTGCATACCTCACCCACAGACCTCTGCAGGCATCAGTCCACGTGGAAGCTGAGAACATGGGGCGGGGAAGGGAGGTCAGACTGAGAGCAAGCTGCTGTTGGCAGTTACAAGGGAAAAGGGCATTTTGGATACTATTCCCACTCCTGGATCCCCAGGCCCATTTTTGTGGGGTTAAATCACATTTTCCTGTTTTGAGACTGCTGCATTTTCCCTTGCTGCTGTTTGAAAGACCTATGAAAACAAATGGGGAAAACAACTGACTAAACAGGAAACAGTGAAACTTATCCACAAAGCACTGAGAAAAAGTACAAAGTAAACATTTTTGGTCATTTTTAATAATCTTAGCTAATACTCTCGCGGTAAAATATTTCCCGTGGTAAAATACATTCAAGCAGAATAGTGACTTTTAGGCTGATGGTGTCTCTACTAAAACAGAACACCAAAGCAATTAACATTTCAGTAATGTTTGTGTCCCTGTTGCGCTTCTTCTTTTTGCATGAGAAACTGTCATTTTCCTTATTGCCCTGCAAATTCTGCATGAAAAAGGCTCTTTAAATCCCCTCATCGTTGTACAATGGCTTAAATTTCACTTCATGGCATGCTTTAAATTACCATTCACATCTTCATTTAATGCATCATTTTATAATGCCAGTGTTACCAGTTAATTTATATATACACAGCAGGATGTGTCAACATTCAGGTGAGTTATGAATATGATTGTGCAGGAGTTATGGAAGACATTTCAGCAAAATTATGGTTCCCTCTAAACATAAAAATATTAATAATGAATCAAACACCACAGGTAAACAGCAAATTGTATATAGCTGCACCTCTTTATGCTTTGAGATAAATAAATAAATAGAAACGGCAACATTTTTGCTCTGCGTTCGTATTTGATTGATCTTAATAAATTGCCATCTCCTTTCCTAATAAACTGTAATCTCTTGTTTCCGCCACAAAGTAAAATTTATTAGCACGCTCTCCTACCGGCAGGCCTGCATCACTCACAGCACAGTGTGCAAATTGCTCCAAGTATGCATGGGCATTATTCATAAATTATTTTTCTGCCCCAAAGTACACAATATATTGAAAGGCAATCGCCGCTAACTGTTCTCTGTTACTTTCCTTAATTACGTGAGATAGCATTTATGTCACGTACGGCGGAGGAAATGCCGCAGTTTCCATTAAAACTCTGTTTTTTGCCCTGGGTCGAAACACGGGGCTCACACAGAGAGAACCACAGATTCCTTCTGATGAGAGGAAATACTGGAGGTGCTCTCTGGGAGGAGATGGCAACACCTCTGCCTTAAGAGATCGACCACTGTATACCAAAATAACCTACTGGGCATGACAACAGCTATGGCTCCAAGAGGAAAAGTAGATGTTTTGTCATGATGTTAAAGTTGCCATGGTAAGAAAAGAAACAGAACGCAACATCAACAAAACAAACGTCAATCACACACATGTGCCTGCAAATATTAACTCCTGAACAGCCAGCCATATCAAGCAGATCCTGTGCCTGCTACGGGGCAGATACAGGGTGGCAAGCACAGTGACGGGGTACTGCCTCTCCTGGCCACCTCCCTCTCAGGGCCAGGGGGTGCAATGCTTCATCATCTCACCTGACAAACCCCATGAGAGAACATCTTTCTCAAAAACAACCTTCTAAAAGTCACCCTTCCACACAATGGCCTTCTAAAAGTCACCTTCTAAAATACACCCTTCTAAAAACCCATGCCTGCTTGCACAGCAAGGCGTGTACACACACCTGCACCCACACCTATATCACCGCAGATTTACGTTAAAATAGATCTGATGCAATATGGGCCCCTTCATGTAAAAACGCCTGCCGGTCCATTGCACAGCTTACTCACACGCCGCCCAGGAGTGCCAAGCTATACAGTGGGGCTTGTTGGTGGGAACAAGCAGCATTACCGTTGGGCACTTTGCTGTTTTTCACTCCCTCTGTTGGTAAAGGATGCCGGCGTATTTTCAATAAAACACCTCCTTAGCAGTAATGGGCCACTGTTCTCGTTTCAGTGGTCCCTGAGGTTTCCTGATACAGTATATTTAGCTGGCTCATAGTTTGAGTTTTCCTCCATCACTGAAAGATACTTCTTTTTTTTTTTTTTAGAAGGGAGATAAGGGCTTTTGCTCATCTTTTCCTTAAAAAAGTGAACTTTGCAAAAGCAACACGACACCTTGAGTTACTTCCTGCAGAGGTGTTCAGCCAACAGCCCTCGGGGTCAGACAGGCTCTGCAATCCGGCGGCAGTGATGGGTTGTCCTCACGTTCCATCACCGCGCTTCCAAAACGCCAAGCCCCAGCAGTGCAGTGTGACTTCCACAACTGGCAAGGAAGAAGCCCCTTGAGATGACTCCTGGTTACCGTACGGGACTGGCAAACGACTCAGACGCTCCTGACAGTGCCCTGCAATGCCATGAACCTTGCCCATACTCAAATAAATGGGGCCTGGTTTCAAGGGCATCATCCTCCCCTGCCCTAACCTCTCTCCCCAGGGCGGAGGGGGCTGCTGTCTACAGGCACAGGGCTGTGACTCACGGCCACTTCCTGCTCAGATCTGCTGCCGCAATCCCTTTCCCCCTCGTCACAAAAAGGATGAGGCTGAGGGGCAGCGGGTGCCCAAAAAATCCATGGAGCAAAACCGTGCTATTTACACTTGGTAAGGAGACAGCAGTGCTCTGTCACTGAACGCAGCCATGTCTGCAGTGCCTTGTGGCAGTGATTTGGCCACGCGGGGCTTGAAGGAATGCAGGACACCTGAGGCACCAAATCCTTCACTCCAATGGAGCTGCAGGGTGATTAAGCAGAGAGAATGTAACTATCCAAACTGTAATTTGGCCAGCACAATGGATCTAACACCCTCATTCTTGGGAGGGAAAAGTACTGTATTTGAAGTTCAATCTCTAATTAACTATTTGAGAAAAATAATTCTGTTTTTAAAAGAAAATTCCTAACAATATAAAGAGAATTACTGCCAAAGTTTCTGAAGAACCACATAAAATGGTATGAAAAACGTATGATATTGTAATAATAGGAATGACTGGATTTGCTCAAATGTTCCTTATACCTTATAATACAAGAATAAAATACAGTGTAAATCCTTCTATCTTCATAAGTTCCTCGTACAGAAAAATCTCTTCTTTAATAGGTTTACACCTTTAACATGTATTAGTTTGGAAAAGTCCTACGGTATAATTACACATCTTGGCTTGGCACATTAATAGCTATTCCCTTCATTTACTCATTTCTTTTGCTGGTCAATGTGCTGTTTTACTAGGCGGCTCTCTTCACAGCAGAGCCGAGCTGGCAGGAGGGCAGGCCCAGAGCTGGGTGCCGCCCTAGGGATGTGAGGTTGGTACTGCGCGCTCAGCTGCATGCACACAGGATGCTGGCGGGGACGTGCCATGTGCACACGTGTGGCAGCGAACCTCATCCCCATCCTCCCCACCTGGCATCCACCTGCTCCCTGCCACTCTGTCCCACCTTCCCCACCGCTGTCCCGATGAAGCATGCGTGGCAAGATGCTCAGGTGGGTTGGGAACAAAACCTGAGCTCCCAGCCTTGCTCTACCGCTTAGCAGGGAAAGAGCCATTTCCATGCGGTAGAGTAGAAGAGATGCCCCCCATCATCTGCCATCCAGTCTCTGCAAGATCCCCTCAAGATTCACTTTGTACCTCTGAACACTGGGCTCAAACGCAAGGCTGTGTTTGCTAAGGCTCCGTCCAGCTTTTATACGGTTTTCAGCAGTTTAAGAGGGTTTTCTTGTGTTATAGCGGAGCCATTCATTTAATGGCTTTTCAGCGCTGCCATTATAAACCAGAACTTTTCAGGTGTTTATTACTCAGCTTTAAAAATTGGCTCTATGCTGAAATTTGGCAAACAAAGTGTCAGCCTAGGAGAAAATTTTATTTTTTGCCAATTTTGTGCTCTAAAAAAAAAATGACCCCATTTTGGCCTCCATAAAAATGCAGCTTTTGCTGCCTCGGTGACACTGGTGAAGTAACAAGTCAATACTGTAATACTGCCAGCAGAGTTGCAGTGATTTAATGCCTAAAATTGCTCTGAAGGTGAAGAGTGCTATTGAACTGCTAATTATTAACTATTATTACTGGTCCTGCCACACAACAAAGATGCAAAAAGAAAACAAAGGGAACGTGGAACACCACTGGAAGAGGAGGCAGAGAGGGAGCGAGGGTCCAGTGCCAGCGGGGACAGCTGGGACCTGGAGCTGGGAGCAGGGGTAGGGGGGCTGCAGCCCATCCAGGGAGAGAACGGACTGATACAGAGAGATTGTTCTTCATTTTCCAGAATAGCATTTCAAATACAACAAAAATACAACTGACACGGTGTAGCTTGTTCCACGCCAAGGCTAGCAACCATGTAGCATCAAAATCAGCTTTAAGGCCAGCTGAGCTCAGGTCAGCGGGGACCTTGTGTTGCTCAGCTGGAGTGAAGAGAAATCTCAACACTGATTTCAACACATGTACAGCAGAGCCCTGGAGGCTCTGAGGATGAGGACCTTGCCCTGGCTTGGACTGCTGAGCTGGAGCAGCACCCACAGCATCCCCCAAACTCTGATCCGCAGCATCTTCCAAGATCTGATCCGCAGCATCCCCCAGAATCTGATCTCTACCATCCACAAAGCCTCAAAAGCTTCCCAGCTATCTCCACTCCATGCTCCCAACCCTCTCTGCATTTCGCTCTCCAGGCACAGAGCTCCCAGCAGACACGTAACACAGTGACTCTTCCATTTCAGGAGTGTCAGAGCAGCCCCAACAGGTCACTGGGGCCGCCTTCAGACATGGTAAAATGAGAAATCCGTTTATCTTTCTGGAAACTTTCTGCTTGTCTAAGTGGCAGCTATTTAAATACAATTAACAAGCAAATGATTTTAAAATTACAATACAATTAATAAGGCAGCATCACAAACAATTTACATCTCATTAAAGCGCTGCAAGCAGCAGAATCAGCTCCCAAATGAGCCGCACGATGAGGGGGGACCTGCACGGCAGCCCCACCTCAAGATGGGTGCAGGGGGGTAGCTGGAACAGACAGGGCCCAGCGGCCCCGCAGGAGCTCCCCGGGTAAGGAAGGATGACCCGAGCCAAAGCCTTGGTGGAAGTGGGTGTAAAACAAGGAAGGAAGGAAGGAAAAGGGTGGGTGTGCGTGTGCATGTGGGATGGGCACTTTGCAATATACATTTGCGAACAAAGAGTTTAAAGAAATTTCAAGCTATTTACTCAGCTCTCTATATAATTAAGAGTTTATAGATTACACCGCCACAGATCTTCTGAGACTGCTGCGGGATTGGATGCATGTTAATTCCCACGAGCCTCCTGCAGAACAATCGCACGCCGCAGGAAACCACTCACACAAGTAACAGTTCTGCACGCTTCCAGCTCACTTTCACCCCCTGTGATTCGCTGCGGTGGGTGCACTTAGCCCAGAGGATGCAGGAGCACTCGAGCCTGGTGTGCACAACTCCTGGCTGAACGAGGAGAGCCGCTAACAACCCAATTCCAGCTGTCGGAAGGCTTGGAGGCCTTCTGGTCATCCCTGGAAAAGCGGCTTTTCACAGCCTGCCTGAAATGCCGGCACCTTCTGCTGGGAACTTCAGCTCCGACCACGAGCTCTATCCCAGTGCCTGCTCTGAAGTACTTCATGAACTGAAAAAGCACAAACAATACTCTCTCTAAAGTTCACCGCAAGTCTTGATACAGCCTTTGGCTTTCTGTGCCCAACGCCCGGCAGCCCCTGGAGCTGCTTGTGACAGTTGTTTAACGCTGCGCAGCACAGTTATATACAACGCTGGCGGGAGAGAGCGAGAAAATAGTTTACAATTGAATCTGCAGAGGAAATTTGGGCAAGTTCAATGTAATTATCCATTTGGACGCAGGCCAAGGGCTGGGACAACTCAGAGCCACGAGGGAAGCTGCGCAGAGTGACCGGTTTTGCTCGTCCTCTGCAAAGCAGCACGCCCTGAGCGCCCGACCCAGAGGCCACACTGGGTGCCTGCAGCAAGGAACGTCCCCGGGATGCCTTGCTTGTCAAAACCAGATCCTATCAAAACGTAAAGCGTTCCAGTTTAAACAAAGATAAAATAGTTATGGCTGCTTTAGCAAACAGGTTTCAGGCGCTCCTTGCGCACGCATGGCGTTTTTTTTCACAGGACCTCTGTCCACGTTGGCCAACACTCCATCTCTGCGAGGAGCTGAAGACAAGTGTCAAAGCAAAACAGCCATCACTTTCTATGAATTACTGAACACGTGTAATTCATTTATCTGTAATATTGTGCTAAACTCAGCTCCAATTAAACAAATGAAAACACCTGCTTAGCACACATAGATCTTTCCATACCTCAGGGGAAGACACATCAGTGTGCTCTGTAGTACAATCTGGCTCATAAGCCTACACAAACAATGCAGAGCTGGGATTTCTTTTCATTTTTGTCTTTAAATGCACAGAGGCGAGGAGATTAAAAAAAAAATACAGCGAGGTTTTGGGAGAGGAGTGATTTTTTTTGTATTTCTATCTTTAACACACAGAGCTCTGCGCTATTTAACCGCTCGTGGGGGCAGGGTGAGCGCTGAGGAGCCGAGGGCACACATCTCCCCCAGGCACTGCTGGGATACAATGACTTCACAACGCACAGAAGTAGAATTTCCTCGAGTTTTTGAGTTTGGTGGCAAAGTGCAGAAGCAGAAGAATGGATCTCCTACAGGTGTGAGGCAACAGTGACCAGAACCGAAAACATGCCCACGCAATTCCTGTGCCATCCCATCCAAGGCATAAGGTTGTTCGCTGTGTTGGTTTTTTTTTGCAGCAAAATCACAGCTACAAACTGAAAGTGCTTCTGGTTTTTGTTTTGTTTTCCTTTCCCTCTTTTTTTTTTTTAAGACAGGGTGGTCCCCTTCACTCACTGCAGAATTAGCAACACAACAACAAAACAATTTTGCAGCTGTCACTGCGGCTCTGATGTGTCCACTGTGGGGCTCTCCCAGAAGAAACTGCTCTGTTTTTCTTCTCGGTAGACACAGCTGAGTGGAGGACTCAAAATGAACACATTTTCCAAGCAACAAGCTCAAGCAAAAAATAACAACGATGGAAGCAATAAACACACCTTCCCTTGTTCTGTCAGCTGCACACGACAGGATATAGAACTACCTTAGCTGTGCTCTGTGTTGTATTAACATTCCGGGTCCGAAAAGAATCTGTATTTGGGGGCTACTTTCCAAACCCCACGGCTGGGCTCTGGCCGGGGTGAGTCTTTGGGCCTTTCCTATCAGCCCAAAGGCATTGCCATCCCTAAATTAGGGTGGGAGCAGCAACCATCACCCTTGGCAATGATGTAACTACACCGATCCACTGCTCACGGGCAGGAGGAACCCGCCCTGGTAGCACTGGATTTGAGCAGCACCCACACCTCCTCTAACAGAGCACAGAAACCTGAAATTAAAATAAACTGCTTAAACCCGCAGGTATGGAGAGAGATGCAGGAGACTGAGTGCAACGGGACAATCCTTTAACCTGATCCACAAAGCACTCATTGTTCTAGGTTAAGACAAGCAACATAGCAATAAATATTGAGCAAAGGAAGTTAACCTGTATCCACAGCCTTTGAATAAACACAGAAGTTAAAAGTAAAATCAATGCGAGGCCCTTGGCTCTTGCCAACCGGTGCTTTACGTGCACTTGCTCGGCAGTGTTTTTACTTTTGGGGATTTTCTTTGCCTTCTTTCTTGATATTCATACTTTCCTTTGTAAACTCCTTATCGCACAACAGAAGGACAAACAGAAGGAGCTGCCAGCACACAATTACACGACACAACTGCTCTGCATTCAGCCAACCTGGGCCCAGATAGCTGGGCAGGCACGGACCCAGCACAGCCGCACGGCACCAGGGCAGGCGCAGCGCTCCCATGGCTCCCCAGGCGCTCCATCCCCGCCAGCCACGCAGGCTTTCACAGCGCTAATTCCGACTCCACTTTTAAATCACACTATATTCATTTAAACGTTATTATACTCCGTGGAACCAAGTGTGAGCATCATGCAAAAAGTATTCTGGTCCACAGTGGTGAATACAGCTGTGTAGGCAGAGGGATATTTGTTTTCCAAGTAATTTGTGCACATTCACAAAATTACAGCTGTCTGCAGTTCTCCTGAAATATCTGCCCTGCTGTTTACAAGCCATAAAATATAATCTGTCTTTTGTAGGCTTCCAATTGGTAAATTTGGAAATATATATATACATATATATATATGTATATATAAAGAGCATTTATTTTTTTTACACTCAGGCTGGCTGCTCCCTGTTACAAACTGCACAGTGAGCCTGGAGAACACCAGCAGCAGTCGCCCTGCGACGGCAGCAGACACACTACTGCAGGCTGCCAGCGCACCCTGGGGATCGCTCCTCAGGCCACGACTCAGCCCCGTCCCCAAAGAACACTGCTCCAAACTGGGTGTGGACCAGCTTCAGGGCCAGGCTGCTCCTTCAGCCCCAAGAGCACCGGGATACGGCTGGGAGGGGCACCAGGATGCAGCACAGCCGTGACACTGGTGACAACCCACAAGGCAGTCCTGGTGCATCCAGTCCTGCTATCAAAACCAATGGGATCCAAAGATGAATGTGCACCGTGGCTGGAAACCAACAGGCTGGGCTGGTGTTATCTGAGCCATTAGGACTCAGCCAAAATACCTCTACTGATCCTTTTTTTTTTATTTCCAATGAAAGGTTAGAAATGTCACACAAGGTGTTTCTGATTTTTGCCTCTTGCTTCATGACCGTGTAGATCCACCTTCCACGCAGAACAACTGACTGCCTCAGTTCCCAAAACACACACCCAAAACGTTAGCTCTCCTTTCCTTGTGCCATAACAGGTGGCCCGCTGGAGCTGCCCGCCCCAATACCAACCGCAAACAACATTTCAGCCCCAAATCCCAAAGAGCAGCAAGTACACAGAGAGAAACATCCTGCCAAGAAGTCCCCGTGGGGCTGATGGCTACAGCTGCACAGACCAGTGCAGACGACACTGGCACCAGTGGGTGACTTTGGTGTGAACCAAGCCGCAGGAAGCCAAGCCCAGCTGGGTGGGATCCTCCACTCCAGCACACACCCTGGTGGCTGTCACTTACCCTGGGACAAATCTGGCCGAGGCTTTTTATCCCAGTGCTGCAACATGTCCGAGATGTCCAGTTGGCTGCATGGCTATGCTGCAAAGCTGACACCCAGACACGCCACCCAGGTTAACAAGTTAAAGCGCAGCAGGGTGTTATTTGAGTTCATACCGCTCGAAAAAATACATGCTGTAAGCGGCAGAGCCTCCAGACCCCTGTGCCACCTGACATCCTCCTGGCGTCCTGCCTCCTCACCATCCCATTCCCAAACTTTTTCAGTGAGACGCACTAAACTCAGGATGTAGATTTTCCAATTAGTCTCTGTTTAAACATCTGTTGGTAGACTGCATTTAACATTAGTTATTTGAGCAAAGCACAATTTGATTAGGCTGTCTGAAACGGAGCCAAAGTCTGCAAAATAATAGCTCAATTAAATTTTGTTTTGCTTTCATTTGTCTTATACTTCCCTGAGTGTGATACAGTTGCATATAATCAAGTAAACTAATTCCTTTCAAAATGAGAGATTTCGGTGCCTCTTCCATCTTCCCTCAAAGTTTATTTAATAATCTATTCCATCTTCTCTATGCTTCATCGAACTTCATCTTGACATAAAGTACATTTCTTTCTTGTGCCTTCAGTCTACTTTAATTTTCTAGGCTTTGAGTGCACTGAGATTATGCGCCATTACCGTTACACCTGAAATAGATCAGTAATTTATGAAGGGCAGATTACATTTACTGGGAATATAAAAACATTTCAGCAACACAACAGTTTTTCCTTTGCACACACCACAAAATGTTTTGCCAACCTGATTACACAGCTGTAAAACTGTCAAGCTCCAAAGCCACATCCAAGCACATTCCCAATCGTTTCGCTGGTTTTCCTTCCTACGTTTCTACTTACTCTGTTATGCTGCACTTGTTGCCCTGAAACTTCTATATGAGCTCTAGAGATTTAAACACATGAGGTAAACAGCTGCTCTGCTCCGCTCACACAGGCTACATCAAATGCCTTCTCTCTTTCTCCCTCGTGCTTTTTTCTCAAAGCGAATTGCTATAACTCAAGTATTTCTTGCCAAGCTGATGGTTTCAGGGCAGAATTCTGCTGTGATCATCCCTGCAGATCTCTGCAGCGTGTGCACGAGGAGCCCAGAGAGCCTCACCACGCTGAGTAGGGAAACCTCGCTGCAAGGATTAGGAAAATCACGGCAGCTCAGCTGGCATGTAGATGTATGTGTGTGTGACGTAAGCTTCAGCACCGAGCTCCGAGATGTCAACTTCTACACTCGTGCTACAATAGAAAAAAGCACGCGTTCTTTGAGAGAGGAGATTCTGTTCGCTCAGGAGAGTTCTGACACACATAACTTTGTTTTGTGTTTGCTCAACCTGTTTGTGAACACAAAGGTAGGAGCTGAGCTGACTGCCGGGCCCTGCTGTGCTCGGCACCACCACCGTGTCGGGAAGCAGCTCCGGTCCGCGGAGACTCACAGTGGGATTTGTCCTATTTAGAATGTAGAGGGCGACTAAATATGACAACCATCTGATGTATGAAAATTATTCACAACCGAAAACAGACAGTCTGGAAATAGCTGGGATGACTTCATTTAGACAGAATTACCCAAATCTGTTTCTAATATACACAGTACACATAATAAATTTTTACAATATGACAAGGAAAACAAACTTAATAAAAGTTCCTGATCTTTTGTTACACAAGCAAGCTACGGCCACGATTTGTTTATCATATTTTGCCCATGATCTCACAGCTCGGTAACCAGAGCGAAGCAGCATCCCCAGGTTCAGATCACCGCCGTGCCCACAGCTCATGGCGGGGCACTTCTGGCTCCCGGCCTCCTCCTCTCAGGCACCGTGCGATGCTGGGAGCTGTGCGTTTCTATTATGAGACTTTGCTTTTTTCCAATTACGCCAGGACTCATCCCGGTAAGAGATTTTTAGCCTGTTTCCTTCACTCCTGGTTATTTGACAAGTGCTTGAAAACCCTGTTATAAACAATATCTGCGGGAAAACAGATGATGCCTTACGATCACAGAAGGTAGTTTTTTCGAGAAGCAAACTTTTCGAGCAGTTCCCAGATGCACTGCGTCAATCTCGCCGCTCTCCCATCTCAGCTGGTTCCCCTCCGGGCACACTGCCAGCCCGGGCTGCCCCTCGCCGCCCCTTCTGCCCGTGGTACCCGTGCCCGCGGCTGGCACGCTGCGCTCCGGCAGCTCTTCTAACCGCTGGACAGGCTCCAGCACCGCGCACTAATAAGTTTCAGATTGGAGCGCTCGGAGTGTGTGTGTGAGTGTGTGTGTGTGAGTGTGTGAGTGTGTGAGTGTGTGTGTGAGTGTGTGTGTGAGTGTGTGTGTGTGTGTGAGTGTGTGTGTGTGTGTGTGTGAGTGTGTGTGTGTGTGTGTGTGTGTGTGTGTGTGTGTGTGTGTGTGTGTGTGTGTGTGTGTGTGTGTGTGTGAAGCACACCAACGCGTGTGTCCCCGTGTGTGCGTGTGCACTTCACACCCACCGCTCCTCCGTGTCCTTCCTCCTCCCCATGGCCAAGAGCCGAACCCTAATTTAAATCCCTGTCTGCAAGCAGAAAGAAGATTCTCACTCCCCCCCCGCTCCCCCACGCACCCTTTATATGTATATGAATATATATATGCATATATACATGGGAGAGTGCCTGTGTGTATATATATACATGTATTCGGTGAGGTTCATGTTGAGTGGGAGGTGTTGGGGGGGGGTGGGAGGTTTGAAACCAANGTGTGTGTGTGTGTGTGAGTGTGTGTGTGTGTGTGTGTGTGTGTGTGTGTGTGTGTGTGTGTGTGTGTGTGTGTGTGTGTGTGTGTGTGTGTGTGTGTGTGTGAGTGTGTGTGTGTGTGTGAGTGTGTGTGTGTGTGTGTGTCAGAGCCATGCCACGGGTTGTAGGAGGGGAGGGAAAAAAAGAAAACAACAGTAGTTCAGAAATGCTGCCTGCTCAAATTGACAGCACAGTGACCTCTGCACTTCATCAGAAATTCCTGCAGACTTAGAAAATCAAGGAGGTTGCTTTTATCACACACAGTGAGACTCATATGGAAAAATGGAAACACTACATCACTTGACCTCAGGTTGCCCCCATTTCAACCACAGATGAATATTGTGTATAAAAATTGTAAATCAATTTGATACATATTAAAAGAGATTTTCTTTTTCTGTGTTAAAGGTAATACCTTTTAATCTCTAGATCTGTTTTGTAAAGTAAGCTAAATGAGGAAGGCCTTAATTTCTGTAACCGAGTTTTGTTACTCTTAGTCTATTTAGCATCTCTGCATGGCGTTCACAAAATTTCCTACACTTTGCTTGCATCAGGAAATAATGAGCAAGCATCACTTACCCAACACTGAGTCACAAATATTTGCCTACATTAACAGAGCATTAAAAGCCATTTTAAACAACTTAAGGAAATCGCGTTAGCCTTTCGACTGTGATTCACTGCCATGAGAAATTAAGGAAGTTTTCCACTTTTAGAGGCAAAAATCGGCTGCACAACCGCCTAGCAACAGCAGTGGGCCCACAAGCAGGCTCTCCTCTTACAGACCCCAGCGCAATAGATTTCTTCACTTAATGACATTACTTCTGAAATTTTCCTACACTGAGTGTTGGGCACTCAGAAATTTCAATCTTTTCACATCCTTGAACTCTCATCAACATTTTTTTTTTCCAGACTGTGTCAATAAAATTGATTACTTGCAGTTCTGAATTCTGTTCTGCACATGGAAATAAAACAATTTGTTTTAAAGTATTCTCTGAAGAAAGCAGAACTTGGCAATCAGACCTAGGAGATCAAAAAAGCACACCGAGGGAAAGAAAATAAAAGGACAAACCAACCAAAGAGCCCTCCTCACAAAAAGCCAAACAAAAGCAGAGCGTCTCCAGCACACAGCAGGGAAGCAGCAGCGCGATGCCATCAGGGCGGTGTGGCCAAACTGCTGATGCCCACCGCCAGCCTCACGCCGTGCTCCTGGCAGACACATCTCCCGGTAGGACCCGAATGATCTTTTCAGATCGTTAATATGTTCATTAATTTGTTATCAATTCTAACCCGCTGTACTTACGCCTCTCCGTACCGTGGCTCAAAAGTGCCCTGACAGCTCCGCTGCAATCACGCACCTAAGGACCCCTGACTAAACAGTTGTTGAGAAGCCTCATACCTACAGCCAATCTGTTGCTTTTACAAGTTTAATCTAGGTATTAAGGAGCTGATTGTGGAACCATGTCGATATAACATCTTCAACCCAGCTGTACATCACATAAACCGCGATAGGAGGGGGCAGGCTCCCATGATTCCTAGCAGTAGTGCCTACCTTTAACTCTCCGATCTGTAATACTACAAAATGCTGCTCTCATTTTTTTCCCAAGCACAAGTGGACTACCAGCAAGGGTCCAACAGTGTTATTCCTAATTACCTTTTTTTCACTCTTGATCCTGTGGCGCTCATAATTAGTTACCTGGGGCTGCAATCCAATTTGAAGTGATGACAAGAAAGTGATCCATGAAAAAGTAATAAGTTAAATCCAATTTCAGCCTTCCTCTAATTAAATGCACATGGAACTAATGACTCAAACCCTACCATTTCAGTGATAATGGTAATTAGCGAGGTGGGAGTCACTCTCTTTTTTCAACACCGTAGGTGTAAACCACAAGGTAAAATGGCAGGAGCACTCTTAATTACATGTGTCATTTTGTCAGCAATTTACACATTTCTGACCAGTCAGGAACGTTTCATTTGTTTTCCCCTTGCACGACGCGGACAGCACAGGCCATGCTCTGGCACAGCGAGCCCTGCAATCCGGCAAGCTGGCCAGAAATCCATCCTAAAAGGTATCCTGCAAATGTTTTGTGTGAAAGCAGAAAACGTGCTAGAAAATCACACTGGGGGTGGTCCGACGGGACGTGGGGCTGCAGATGCAGGATCCCGGCTTCTGCTCCCCAGCACCCGCAGGGCCCCAAAGCATCCCTGCCTCCATCCATGGGAGAGGCCATGTTGGCCCATATCCTGCTGCCAGCTCTCACGTGTTGCGTTCCTACAGCCAAGACTTGGGGAACCACCTATCTACAGGGCAGTCATGGATTTCTTTCAGGAAAAACAAGCACATTTGTCACCTTTCTGCTCGGGCTGAAAAGCTGGAAAGGCCAAGTACTAGAAGCTAAAAAAATGGAAAAGGGCAGCAAAAAAAGGCCCCGGGTTTCACTGAAAAAAGCCCTCAGCATCAACATTTTCAAGCTGATCTTGTGATTTTGAGGACCTGACTCAGATTTTGTTACGTTTGTGGAGCTGATGATATTAGCACTTCTCAGGCGTATTCCAAGAACTGACTAACACCTATAATTGGGCTGAGGAAGAAAAATAAAGAGCTGAAGGTCCTTCAGCAGAAACCAGCAATGCTCAACTTTGTTTTATTGCCAAAGCAAAAAAAAAGAAAAAAGATTGAAATGGAGTTTTCATGGGTGATCTATTTAAGCACTGCAGAAGTGAAATCTCGACCCAGCTACAAGTTGGTGGCAGAATTTCCACTGCTCTGACCAAGGCCAAATTCAGATAAACTCACATGTTTAAGAGTGAATCAGAGAGATACTCACACAAATCCAGTGAATATGCTTGCAAATGTATTTCCCCTTCCAAAATATCTGCTGAGGCATAATTTCTCTGCCAGTTGCTAAATTTACCACCATGTAAAAAGGTACAGGACATGTAAGAGCTGAAGCTACAGAACCGTTCCTTCTGTGCTCCGAGTGAAACAGAGAGCACCCTTCCATCCACCTTGCAGTGCTCAGTATGTCACCAAATGAACAATTGCTGTCTTCATAAAGAACAGTACGAATTGCCCCAAACATCAAGCTGCACAGATTACCTTGCTCTTGCCATTTTCCCTCTCTCTCATCTATATCTCAAGATACTGAAAAGAAACATGAAGATAACACAGCATGCAAATTAAATTCCACAAAAGCCCGGCCAAGAGCCTGCTTTAAAAAGCACCGGAATGCAAAGGCGAAGACAGCTCTGCCCCTCTGCCTCCCCCAGTCTCACCCTGAAGATCTAAAACAAATTCTTTCCCTGGCCGTGACTTAAAGACCGACTTTCTGTTTTGTCAACTGAAAACAGAAGTTTCCATCTTAGTAATTTCATTGTTTCTTCTCTCCGAACACACACAGGTTAACTCGCATACAACCAAGTCAAGTGAGGAGTTTAAATTGCAAGATACCGACTTGGACATCCCAAATCTGTTTTTAGTCCAGTATCCAACTTTCAGTTCAGTGCAACACACAACATTTACGTCTTTAAAAAAAATTGTATTTTTAGTATTGCCAAAACACACATGCACTTTTACTTTCTTGGGAGAAAATGTGTCTCTTGATTTGTTTCCAACTTGTGTGCTCCTGCCAACAACTAAAATGCCTGAAGAACCAAAATGAATAATCGTTAAGAACATCACAGCAATTAAAGCTGCAGATTTTAATCAATATATCTATTAATACAAAGACATATTTATCTTGGCCAAGAAAAATGTGCAAATTCTCAAAATCCTAAGTATACCTGGCCCACTCGATTATTTGTTTCACAGTTTCAAGGAGATCTAACATCTATGGCAAGTATATTATCAACCGTGCATTAGCCTTTTTTCACTTCAAGTAATTTTTGTGGGTTTGATATTTCTTATATTCTCTTCCCAATTGCTGTTACTAAATCCATTCCTTAACTTTCAATTTTCTTTTTTTTGAGTGTCATCAGGCTGTGAAACCGGAGGTCACTGCCAAATCTAAAGCACAGCAGTGTGAGATAGGCTCAAAATGTGAGTCATCGTGTATTTGGAGATTTATTTTCTTTTCAGCTATCAGCAGAGCACATCTCCACTCCTGTGTCCAAGTCCTTATAACAGAATATCTCAACATCTGCTAAAAGCAGGTCTCCGGGCACCATTATCAAGGTCAAGAGATCCCCAGGACGATGGCCGGAGCCCACGGCCGTGAACGTGCCATTCAAGGCACCCTGACCCAGTAATGCCCTGTGATGCCGGCGTGTACTTAAGCACTGTGGCTATTTGATCGGCCAACAAAAAGGGAACACAGGAAATTATCCACAAGACAATAACAGATTAGCCACACCGCACTCACCAGATTAATTCTGCACATCTGTTTGTGCCAGTCAGGTTTACATGACAAAACATGCATACTGGCATTGAATTGCTCAGCCCGCGATGGTCTGGGCTGCCCCCCAGCCAGGCTCTAGCACCGTGGCCCCAGAGGACCATGGGACACCTTAGTGGGAGACCCAGCCCCACGCAGCCCCAACGTATTAACAAAGCACAAAGACGGTCTGCTTCATTATTCCAGAAAACTTTCCATAAAGCGGGCACGTTTCCACCGCCCTCGTTATTTATTCTACATCCTGTCAGAGCGGGGACTGCCTTGTCAGCACGGTACGATGCGATGCCGGGGCTGTGGGTGGCTGCGTGTGCAGTGTTACTCAAACACCCTAACCCAAGGGCCGTGGTTTCCTCACAGCCATACACTGGTGTTACGGATGTGCTGGAGGTCTGTTCTATTCCAGAGGACTTCCAGTACATTTAAGACTGCAAAAGCTCCAGGAGTAAGGAGAAAAAAAAAAAGACTGGGCAGTCATTTGAATCAGTGAGTGACAGGCTGGGCCAGCTCTCTGTATACATTAATAAATTAGAATTTTAATTGTGTCTCTGACTGCAGGAGCTGCTCCAGTACTTTAATACGTACCAACAATTGGCTGTGTTATGGAATCCGCGATGTGGCCTTCACTGTTGACCTCTGCAACACAATTCCCAGTCTGACTACGGAAACTGTTTGGTTTGATCCTTTCAACTTATTTGAATCCTGACAAATAAGCTCACAGCTGAAAGGTCAACACAGTCATATTTCATCCTCTGGAGCTATTCTTAAGACATCTGCACAACAAAGCACTTCTTTTAGTACCTGACACTGGACCTAGCCAGCGCAATCTCTCATTAAAAATGTTCCCAGTGGAAGAGTCTATTAAAAGGCATATGGATCAGCTATGGATTTACCAAATAAAATATTTTTGAAAGCATTAATATAACGGTTTGGATTATGGCCCTCTACACTGCCAATAAAATGTGTATTTGCCCAATGACAAAATGCTTCATAGTTTCCAAAAGAATAATAGCTCAGCTATAAAGTGTGAGGTGTTGTCCAGCAGCCTGAGCACAGGGGTGGGAGCCAGGAACTCATGAATCTTAATCCTACCTCTAAAACCAATTCCCTCTGCGATCCTAAGCAAGTCACTTAACCTGCTTCCCTCAGTTTCCCCGTCCAGAAGTGGGATAATGCTACTTACTTATCAGACTTTCCTTCTGGGGATGTTTTGGAGATCAGTATTTGCAGAATGCTTTGAAGATGAAATCACTACGCCAAAGCTAGAAGTTGTCCTTGCTGGGCCAAGGGCTGCAGTTAATAGATAATCCTCGCTTAGGCAAAACCTCCCTTAAGTCACTGTGAGCTTTATTCAGGTACGCACTACAGGACCGGGTCCTCTAGCTTGAATGTCAAGGCCTTTAGTGACTTTAGCTCTACCTTCCATCTTCTACTACATATATAAAGAGAGTAGGATCTGTATTTTTGGAGGAAAATAATCTAAAGCACATATACAAGGTAAGAGAAGCAGCAATGCTGTCAGGGAACTCATGGTGATAGTATATCAAACTAAAAAAAAATTAGAAAGAGCAAAACAGACATGAGTTTGACAATGTGCTATGACAACAACTGAAAAAACACTCGGAAAGAATTTGGGGCTACAGAGGCTGAAGCATCAGATATAGAACAGCAAGATAAGATAAATGTCCCAGCTACAGGGTTTTGTATGACTACAATTGAGCTGCTGTATTCAGTAACTTATTATAAAAAGCACAGCGACACGCTGCATTTGCAAAGAGAGCAATAATAAAAGCAATAACCAGCTGCAAGCCAGAGAAGTGGTCAAGGGTCTAGAAGTGCCGGTTTACGAAACATAAAGAACTAGATACATATAATTTGCCAAAACTGGCAAGTACATGTTAGTATCTCAGATGTTTGAGGAGTGTGAACACGAGGCAAGGCAAGGGACTGACTCAGTATTTATACAAGCAGTATTACTTGGAGCAAGAGGATGGAATTAAAGTGGAAAGTTCCTGTGTGTGTGCTTTGTTATGGAAAACCATCCAAAGGAAAATAATAGCGGTCCCACCATCACTTGGGATTTCTAACACGAGAATAGCAAAAAAAGGAAAATATGATGCATGACCTAATAGGTCTTTTTTGTCTTTAACTCCTATGATTTATCCCACAAGACTAGCAGAATGCACTCCAAAGTCGCGTATGTGTGCATACATCTTTTGTTTGGGAGTGCTGTATTGGTTTTAGCTTTCTGAATTCATAACAGCGCAAAGCCTGATAATATTCAGATTTTCTTCATGAAGATGTCCATAAATCAGCAGAAAATAAAAGGGAAAAAAACCACACTGATGATATGATATCCTAACATTTCCCCAATATCCTTGACACAGCAAATCAACGGTTTGAGTGAACACAGACTACAAACTGAAAAGCAATCAAACAGAAATGTTAACGCAAATCTCCTATGCGCACTGACACTGTAACAAAAGCTATTCCATTTTGTAATAATCCCCCCCTACTAGACACTAAGAGAAGTACACACTGCACATCTGTGAAGACGTCACGGGTGGGATTTTCAAGAGCATCTAGTGCTGTTCCCGTGTACATGAGCCACAGCTGCTCTGTCACTTCCCCTGGAGGAAACTGGTTCAAAACCAGGTGCTCCTGAAGGTTCCATGCCAGCACTCACAGTGAAAGCATCCACTCAGTTTCCACTCGCAGGAGCCCCCCAACGGAGCACGAAGGCTGCCTTACCTGCAGGGCCGGCTGTTTGTCATTCCTCTTCGGAGACTTTAATCCACTAACTTGCTGCTGCTGCTGCTGTTGTTGCTGCTGTTGCTGCTGCTGCTGCTGCTGTTGTAGTAGAAGTTGCCGTGCCACCTGGATAGCCTGTGAGGAAAGAGTTTCAAAAACTGAGTTTGCAGCAGAGAGAAGGTGGGGAGTTACAAGCACAGCATTTGGTCAAGACACTCCCTGGGTCACTGGGCGCCACAACAGTCCCAAAGCAAATCCACCTAGGAAACACTGCAGCATGAAAACATCTCAACACCAACACACAACAAGGTGACATCCATCCAGTGCATCTCCAATTTTTATCAGAGAAGAACAGCAGCACCTCAAGTTCAGCTTCTGTGTGGGTACCAGGAGTGACCCCAGAAGTCCCAATGGTGACACCATTGGGTTACTGACCTGCTCCTGGAGCAGCTCACAGCCCTGTTTGCTCCCTAGCAGCCCTGTGTGCTAATGGCTTTCATGCTCCTCTTCAGCAAGGGTCAGGGCAGGTTTACAGAAGGGCAGTCACATATCACCACCTGCTCTCCTGAGCAGCACAGGAAGGCAAAGCAGTTTCTAGAAAGCTATGGCAGGAGAGCTGTGGAAGAGCAGCAAAGGGACACTGCAGTGTTACGGGATGGAGGGGTGAGGACACAGTATCCAAAAGTACCAGCAGTGCATCACTTAGTGGTGGATCTCTGCACAGTTCCTCACAAAGGGAGAAAAAAGCAGTGCCAAGCACAGGGGCCAGCTGCTCTGTGAGGCCCAAGTTCCTCATCAGGTGGGAAAAAAACAGCAAGAGGAGGTGAAACCCAAGGGAAAGCAGGAAAAAGAGAAAGTACATCCTCCCCTGCACTGGTCCAAAGGACCAAAAGACAAGGCTGACCCGTGCACGGTGGGCTGCAGCCCAACCAAGGCTCAGCTGCAAGATGGCAGCCCTTGGCTCCTGCAGGCTCCACCAGCCGGACGCAGGCTTCCTCAGTCTCCTTGGAGACGTTCAGTACATGCGTAGGTGTAAAAGTGGGAAGGCTGAAGACTTCATTAATGTAAAACAAGAAAAATAGTCCCTGTGCAAGATGCCTACATGGAAGGAGGGAAAAAGCCTTCCCCACTCCTACTGTGTATGCTCTCTGAGTGATTTAATTAATACCTATTTAATTAAGGAGTCAGATACGCTTCACTTTTCTCCAAGCTGCCAAGCACTCCATGGCTGCGTGGAGCACAGCGTGGCCCTGAGGATGAAGTGCACACCACAGGGCCTGCAGGCCTGGAGCCGCCATCCCGCAGCACAGCCTGGCCTCCGATGGGACATGGCACCTGGAGCCATGCTGGCAGAGACTGACGACGGCAGGGAGCTGGGGAAGAGACCTCACCACGCTCAGCTACGCCCTCAGTCCCAATGTAACGACACACCTCCATTGGATCAGAAAGCCTCTTCCCAACAGAGCCTGGCCTGCGGAAGCTGAAATTGGACTTTGCGTTTCCAGGTGGGCAGCTGATGCTTGGTGCGCCTGCAGCTCCTCAAACATGGTGCAATAAAAGGCAGCCAAGGAAGCCTTTACACTGAAAGTGCTAAGCGCCGTTAAGAAACGCTATTTTTATTGAATTAGCTTATTTAGCTGTTAAGGCAGCTTCAAGAGTGGGCAGGAAAAAATGCTACAAAATGTAAAGGGATGGACAACAAATACTCACCTACTTAACAGGGGTGTTGTATGGCTTATTTAATTAATGAATACCTGTAAAGCACTCTGAGTTGCTCAGACAAGAAGCGCTATACAGCACAAACGCAACATGTTATTATATATTATTAAGACTGGCTCTGCAGAAGAATAATTCCAGGTAAATGTGCAATCAAATGATCATTTTACTTCCCAGTAATTGGATTCAACAGGCCAAAAAAATCACGGAAGCCTTTCTTTAATCATACACTAAACAATCAGAACATCCGTAACCTTTCAAGCTACAGCCTTTTTGAATAAAACATCATCAACTTATAGATATTATTCCAAGAAGAACCAGCCACCATATGTGTTGTCTCTTTGAAATACAGTTGCTATAGCAGACCCTGCATGCATTTCATGTGATATGATCATATTCTATCCGTTCTGGCAGCTGAGAGGTTGCACAACTAAAATTGGCTGCCAGAAATGTTTGAAGATTCCCAGAAACGAGTAGCCGTGCAAGCAGTGCCTGCTTTCTGCTGGAGCTGGCCGGGCCGGCGCGGGTCTCTGCCTGCTGGTGGGGAACTGGGGCAGCACACAGTGCTTTGCCCCACTCCCATCGCACCCACACGGCCGTGCAGGGACAGACGAGGCAGCTGTGAGGAGCGGTGTGGACGGACAGGAGCAGCAAAGGGAGGACAACGGAGGTGCAGGTGAGTGCCCAGCTTAGCGGACTGTGGCTTGAAACAGCATTTCCCTCAGCTTTTCTCTCAAGATGGTGTTCTTCTGTTTATAAACAACCGGCAGCAATAAAAGCCAAGCTTGTGACGAGCATGGTTTAAGATGTGGAAGGTTGTTTGCAGCTCAGATCTCATTCTCACCAAACATCTGTGTCAAACTACTGTGCCTATGGTGAGATCCCAACTCATTTTTCCTTTCTGGATCTCACTGCTCACTCCTTCCCATCTTGCAACAAGTACACCTACCCCATCCTTCGAAGCCTCATCCACACCCCTTACACACAACGGGATGTGTGAAGGACAGCTAGCTCTGCTCAGAAGGCTGCTCGGCCACACAGCACACCAACGACGATGCACAGGGAGATCAATTTGATGATAAAGTCGGTCCCTCAACTCTCATCAGCACGGAGATTCACGAGCGGGCCCGTACATTAATAAAGCTTCCTGTGGGAGTAGATGTTGCCTTTGATTTGCATGTGAATTCAATGCTAGTGAAAAGTGCCAGACTGTCAGACATGGAGACCGAAGTCTCTTATCTTTCCAAAAGCTTCTGTAGCAGTTTCCCCACATTTCCTTAATCATCTGCCTTGTCCTCAACTTACTGAACAGGCAGTAGAGAGTAAAGCTGGACTCGGTTCAACTCCTGCTGCTGCCAAGTCCCCAAACAAGGGTGCCAGGACTGTTTACTGCTAGCCAGCAGCTCTACTAACGTGGCCCTCTCCTTGCGAGCGGGTGCTCTGACATCTCCAAGCTCTTCTCATGCATTCCTCCCGACTGCCATAGCTACCACCTAAATCTACATGACATGCGTACACTTCCACAAGCGAACAAGTGCTGGGGCTGCAGTAAATCAGCCCCAACCGGTGCAGAAGTATGCACCAGCATACTAGCAGCCAGCAGGTAGGGACATCAAGAGCACCCGATGCCACCCAAGCTCCTGGAGCAAATACACCCAAGCAGCAATCCCGGCCTCCAACAGATACCACACTGCATTGGCAATAATCTTCCCCTCCGCACAGCAAACAGTAAATCTCTCCACTTACCGAAGGAAGGGAAAGGAAAGCATCCCCTAGCAAGCGCATCTCCTAAGTGCCACAATTCTTGTCTAACTGTAAGACACAAACAATTTGGGGTCGCTATCAACACAGATTTCAAAAGATGACTTCAGTAAAAGGCTCCGCTACCAGCCGAGTCATCTCGATTCTGCTCTGTGCTGCGCCTAAATGCAAGATACGGCAAAAGTCCTGAGCTGATTTCTTATCCGTTAGGAAATCACCGAGAGATAAGGAGATTTTCTTGCGTAAAACAGAACAGTAAGAAGGCAATTGAAATGTTGCATTTTAGAGACATTACACAAACTTGGAATGGTATCTGGGAGCAAACGACGGGGGCCACCTAACCCGGGAAAAATGTTAGCACCGAGCTCCTTGTGAGGTGAATCCAGACTCACTGAGCGATGCCACAGATCCGAGTCACGGCAGTACTGAGGCAGAAAGCCCCTCTGGACCCTCTTTCCCTGTGCTCAGGGCAGTGGCAATCCTTCCCTGTTTGCCAGCTAGTGAAGCACAGGGGAAAAAACAAAGTACATGTCTGAGATGACCAAGACAATTTTATTGCAAGATAGATGGAACACGACTTGTTTGCCCAGCTGTTGTTTGCCCAGAACATCCGGCACTGTTATCATTGAAGTTACTGGTGTAATTTGACATTTTCACGCAAGCATTTCAATCTTTCTGTTTCACCATCCTCTGCCTTCAACTGACCAGAAAGTCCTGATTGGGGATGGGAGCTGGGACAGGGAAATACACTGGAAAATGAGAGTAGAACTTGAAAAATAGAAGTGCTGCTAAAATGCCATATACTTGCTTACTGTATTAGTACATAAGGAAAACAGTAACAAGATCCAGTCCTACGGAGCCTCTTGCTAACTTGTTCCACTGCTAGAGCCAGTACAACAAGGCAGTGACTCCCAAACTGTTTTTCCACCGGCCTATTTCTATTGAGGAAGAAGACCTCAAGCTCCTCCCTTTCCATCTGCTGGATTTGATATTAATGTCAATCAGCTCTTGATGAATTAAGAAGACCTATAGCTATGAGGGAGCCACTCCAGCGGGAGGAGAAGCTTGTTCCTGCACCTGTGCATGGGAAAGCTGTTCTGGCCAAGGCAGGGAAGCGGAGGACACGAGGAGAGGAGCGTGCATTGGTGCAAGGCAAGCAGGAGATGAGCACCCAGCAGAAGCTGTGCCTGCCATACCCTGCTGCATCCCAGGGCGCTCGGCTGCCTCTGGAATGAGGAACCGTGCACAAAGAAGTTGCAGGGAGAGCACAAAATGAAATCCCATGTGGTTTTCCACATTCCTAAGGATTTTGGGCCTTTCCAGGTGGACAAGGCTGCCCATCAGGAAAGCAACTTGAGAAAGGAGGAAGGAAGCGTTCCCAGAAATCAGAGCCGGTCCCACGGCCATCTGAAGTGTCTAAGCAGTAAATCTGCAAAGTTGCTCGCCAGCCAACATCATAATTATTTCAGTTATGGTCATTAAAAAACAAAACACAACACAACAAGAAGAGGAAGATGAGACAGAAGATATTCAAAGGCCAAAAACTACCCTTGGAAAAAATGTGCTGGCACCCCACCCCAGACTGCAGAAGCGAGGTGCTCCATACTGCCCTCCCAGAACAACGCCCAGCCGCACCCTCACGCAGCCAGGATCACCGGAGAAGCCCGGCTCCACATCCCCAGGCACGCCGCATTCCCACCATTGGTTTTTCCCAATTTTCCCAGCGGCCTGAGGCACACAGGGACTGCCAGCATGGCAGCTAACGGCCTCCCAGCGCCTGCGCAGCTGAAACAGAAGGGCTCCTCACTGCCACTGAGCAAGACGAGTACCTTTGTTTCTCCCGAGCGGGACGAGGGGCAACTTAGGCTCAGCCAGCACTTTCTCTTCCTTCTCAGCTCCCATCTGTCCTCACACCCCACTCCGCTCTGCAGCTGCTCCGAGTGGAGCAGCAAGACGCAGCTCGCAAGCTCCGACGCCCGGATGCAGCGAGGCTCGGAGCTGCCTCGTGTCTCTCCCACTCCTGCCTCCTCTGCTCCCCTCCGCGACACCTCCTCTCCGGGAGCAGCAGATGTAGGGGAGCGCTGGGAGGAGGCGGGTGCGCAGAGGGAACTCGCACGTTGGAGGGGAGCCCTGCTGCAGCTCTGCTCCGACAGCCTGAGCCCAGCAACGTGTGGAAACGGCGAGGAGCGGAGCAGTAGGCAAAAGGGAAAAAAAAAAAAGAAACAGTGCAAAGCGACAGCAGTGGGTAGTGCTGTTCCTCTGGGAGGAACAGAACAGGGGGAGGTGAGAAGAACCAACTAGAGAGGATAGGAAAGGAACCAAAACGAAGAGGAGGAATGAAATGTAGAAGATGCAAAAGAGAGAAGCAGATGTTCTTGCAGCACTTATTCCCTCTGACATTCGTACCCAGCCCCTTCATCTTCCTCCAGAACTGGGAAGCGAGCCGCTATGTGCTGCCTCCCTGTCCCCCCATCCTGGCCTTCAGTGCCATGCACCGCAACAAGCAGAGGCCCAGCACCCCGGTGGGGAAGAGCTGAAGACCCAACCCCGGGTCTGCCCTGCAAGGTGCCACAGAGGGATGCTGGGGGCTCCTGCAGCCCCATTCAGCCACAGCTCTGCAAGGCTGGCTCCCAGCAAGGCGCCACCAGCCAGCTCCTCAGCCAGCAGAGCTGCAGCAGCAAGCCTGCACTGGAACACAGCGATCTGCCAGCCCCGAAGGCTCTGCTCAGACAGCACACTTAGCCAAGTGACTAATGGGTGATTCCCATGCTGGAAAAAGAGAAGGGACCTGGAGGACCACGTGCACAAACCCCGACTCACATCCTGTCCCCGAAGTGACGGGGGTCAGGCTCAGAGCAAGGGAGCTGGCAGCGTGCCTCGTGCTGAAGCATCTCCTAGAATAGTTCAGTCATAAGGAAAGACGATGAGGCTTTTTTCTTTCAGCAGACTTAGCTTCTTTCCTCTGGAATAGATCCTGGCTATCGGTTGTGGAGATCCCCTCCAGAAAAAGGCATTTGACACACTTTCTTTCGAACCTCTCGGAGCTTCCTGTGCCCAACTCCATCCTCAAGGGTAATGAGGTTATTCTAGCACAGGATGAGCAGACCGGGTGCTCCCATCCCTGTCCCCATCCCCAAGGCTGGCAGGGCTCTGCTTAGTGGCAGGGACCTGCCTCACACAGGAGGAAAGAATGGATTCATCTCCAAATGTGATTTTAACTTGATACCTTATCCATGGATTCCAGCAACCTGGGGGGAAAGGTGGTCGAGCTATTTTCTTCAAATACCAGGAGACACGAGTGGGAGAGAAGGGAGCAGACCGCAACAGAGAGCAGAAGGAGAGGTCAAATTCTGCAGGCACCCATAATGTGTGAGCCCCCAACCAGCCACAGCAGTGACAAAGGCTACAAAAATCCCATTCTTGAGGCACAAACGAAACCCTCAGGCGGTAGCACTATAAAAACACCTTCTGTCTCCTCTTCTAAAGAGTCACAGTCAAGACTCATCAAAGCCATTTAAAAAGCATCTGGCAAAAAGTTCCCAAACATTAAAAATGGCTCTCTTTATTTTGGCATGTCAAGATTCACAGCATGTAGCGGTCTGTACCAGCAAGAAAGGAGGGATGGGCCAACACATCCTGGTAAAATGAGAAAGGATACAAATCTTGGCTCCCAGCACAAACTGAACCAGAACTGAACTATGTCTGAGCGATGAAAAAAATCTTATGGGATTTCCAGCTCGTTTCTGTAGGCTCGAGATCAGATTCTGAACTACTGTGTTTATCCAAAAGTGAATCAGACCTTTGAATATTTGGAGGACTATTCACTGCTGAGCAGCGTTTTTCTTGGATGTCAAAAGCACGGGAAGTTCTCATATTTTTTAATAGGGAAGAGGGTAAGGTGGGGGGGAGAAGCAAGAATGCCTTTCTGTTGCTACAACATAAACAGTACGTTGCATACAGCTCCTCGCACGCTTCTCCGTGCGGTCAACAAAACAAGGAACACAGCCAAAGCTTGTTTTCCAAAGCATCTTGTGACAAACCTGTGCTCACCAACACAGCCCGTCACCGCGGAGCAAAGGAAGCACAGTGCTGGGACAGCCCCAGACAGGGGAACCAGCGCTGCAAATCACACCGCGGGGCTTCGGCGTGTGCTGCTGCCTGACTCAGGGCAGCTCCTCCAAGCCTTGTTTTAAAGGCTGTGGTAGGGCAAAAAAATAGGCGAGGCTCGGAAAGAGGCGACAAAAGTGATTAGAGGCCTCAGCAGATAGGAGGAAAGATTGATAACGGTGGGAGTGTTTAGTTTAGCGGGAGATGAGTAAGAGGGGAGATGATAAAAGTACACAAATTGTGACTCGGCCTGAGAAGGTACATCTGGAGCTGGTTGCCATTTCTCATAATGCAAGAGAAAGGGGATGTTCAACCAAATCAGGAAGCAACAACAACAACAAAAAATTAGAGCAGATAAAGGGATTTTTTTTTCCTTTCTTAATACACAACTCATAATTACCCTCTGGAACTTACTGTCACAAGATATCACCAGTGCCAGGAGCCTGGGGAGGATGCAAAGAGAGGATTAGACGCTTGTACAGATAGTAATGAGAGCATTTACAGCTACCTTTAGAGAGATAAAAATATAAACCAGGGTACAAATGTTGATGCTTCAGGGTACATGCCAACCCTCCACTGCTGTGGGTCAGGAGGAAGCCTTCCCCTGCAGACAGTGCCGCACCTCTCCCCTCATCTCCTGCAGCCCAGGGCCACCACAGGACACAGCCATCCCTCTGCCCTTGGGTCCCTCGTCCCCATGGGGCTGCAGCCCCATCCTAGTCCCTAAAAATAGCTTCTGGGACACGGGGGCAGCTGGCGATACCCTCCTGGTCCCCAGCCACATCACCTGGCCCCCAGCTGCTTATTTCCTCTTTCTCCTCACGACACATGTAAGTTTCAGGTCCTTATTTCACGGGCCCTTCCTATCCCCGGTAGCTGCACTGCCATTTCTCCCTCCCTCAAAGCAAAGCCCTTGGTGATGCACAAAGGCAGGTTTGAAGGCAGTCGGCCTATTATGCTTATACCTACCTGCACAAGGCTAAACGAACCCCAGCTCAGTTTCCTTTCATGTGCATGACAGTCTTAACTTGTTTCTTTTAATCCCGTAAAAGCAGCTAAAGCATGCAACTCGCTTCCCAGAGATGAGGCAAACCTGTATTTACTTCCTGACAGTGATTCAGGGGCGATAATGAGCGTCGTCCCAAGCCGGTATTACATGGGAAACCTACATGCTATGTGCTACACAGCTGGCATTTAGAAAAGAATCGCATAAAACGACGCTGTCCGTAACGGACTAAATGCAGCAGCAGCTCCTCCTGCACGGACACAGCGGTGGAAGAAGCACCCCGGCAGTGCTCAGAGTGCCCTCCAGGAGCCAGCGCCCCGCACGGCCCGCATCTGCTACCCAAAGTGCGGCTCAGAGACGGCTGTGGATGTGCCGAGGCAGAGGCGGCTACGTAATAAATCCAGCAAATCCAGAGGGCTGAGGCAGTAATCCATGGAAACATTCCACACAAGAGGGATTTTTAAGTGCGTTTAATTCCCAGCTGCAAACCTAATAAGCTTCCAGAAGGTGGAGACCACTGAGCACAAGGGGTTAATGGCCTCGCTAAAGAAAATGACACACATAATTTCCTTTTATCATAAAACAATACGTTTATTATTTTCTGTGTATCTGTTAAAGGGCACGGCCTTCTGAGTGGAAAACAAAACACAGCTCAGTCACATGTTTATTTGCTTCAGCTACTCCCTTTCCCTTCTGATAAATAATCAAACATGCCATCCAGAAAAAACAAAACCAGTGAGCTGGGAAATTTGATGGTCATCAAATAGACTGAGATACCAAGAAAAGCAGCCCACTGTTCCCACAGCGAGTTCTCTGCCCCACACCTACACTAACATCTGAGTAAATAACTTCAGTCACTCTTTCCATTTTCCCCATGCAATTACTCCTACTGTTAAACAAATTGTCCTTAAGGCAGTTGCAAACACCATTTTTTTCCTGCAAAGTAGAACAACTTCTGAACATTAAAAAGCCAGACTAGCAATATATTTTAAAAATATGTTTGTTGTACTTGCGGTTTGGCTGAGCGCACAGCTGGATTTCTCTCTCCCTCACTCTCTTTTCGAGGAAGATGGGGTTTTACAGTTTAAAATGTGGAACTCTGTTAGGAGCTGGGAGAGGCAGGGCCAGCCCCAGCAGGACGGGGTGCCCCACCAGGCAGGCACTCGCACCCCTCCTTCCTCAGTCTGTGGCACAGAACGCTCCCCAAGAAGTTCCCTGCCATCCTGGAGGGCTCTGAGAGAAACAACCCTGAAATATCACGCGGCTTTTTAAGTTGTTTGAACAGAGAGGAGAACAACAAGCAGACGTGTTGCAACACGGGTTACCAGGAGGACCTCTGCTGTCCTCGGAGCCCAAAGACCACGCACACAACACCGGACAACTGCAGCACATCCCTCACATGAGAAGTTAACAGCCATTCCCCGGCGTGAGCGTGCTTCCCCTCTCCCCCTGTAGCACCACGGGTCTAAACAATAGGAATAGGAACGAGATAATAGCCACGCTTGTTTCAGCAGCCTGATTTTTATTAGCATGAAATTGGTACAAATATTAGCGAGGCTGGTTCGCGAGCACTGCCAGATGCAAACAAGTTGAGGAAAACAAAACAAGACTCTGCGGGCTCACACCTCTCTTCCTCCCCGGAACAACAGCCAAACAACAGCCGCGTCTGCTTTATTGTTACTTCTTTTTTTTTTTTGCCACTTGTACAAACATGCAGAGAAGCCACCGCAGCGGGGACAGCGACAGCGGGCTGCTCAGTGGCACCTGAAGGCAGCCGTGCCCTGGCCCTCAGCAGGGCTCCCCAACCCGTGCCGGACACCCTCCCTTCTGCCAGCAGCCGGACCCAGCTCCCAGCTGTAACCCCAGCCATTCCCCTCCTGCCGCAGTGGGGACGGCAAAGTTCAGCCCCAGCCGCGCGCTGCTGCGCTCTGAGCGCTCACGGGGAGAATGAGGAGTTGAACAGAGTAAGCTCTTACTGTCTGCCTTCAGCTTTCTGTCCTTGCGCTGGAGATGCGTTCTGGCTGTTTCTGTGCAGCGGGGGCTGAAGAATGGCAAAAAGATGTTTGAATAAACAGGAAGTGCCGTGCAGCCGAGCGCAGGCTGCAGGGAGAAGGCGCTGGAGCTCTGCCCTCCGCAGGAGGCTTTGCCTCCACAGTAGCAGCGTCTGCTTTTATTAAATGACAAAGAAACCGCAAGAATTCCTGCACTAATTCTTTGCCTGCGAGGCCGAGGGACCGTCCGGAGCTCGCAGGTAATGTCAGAGCTGGCCGTAACACTGAGCAACACACAGAGACAGAGCGACCCTGCCTTGTGAAACCCCCATCCTTAAGCAGAAACATGCAGAACTAATTACGTCTCCAGCCAGACCAAACGGCAGCAAAGCACACACCTCACTTCTGCAAAAGGCAGAGCTGTTTGCACACAGTTTCAGCCACGGCTGACTCTCCCACCCTGCAGCGCCCCGACTTTTCCTGAGGATCGCCCCGCGAGCTGCCCGGCCTGTGAGAGCTATTTTTTGTCCAACTGCGTGAACTGAAATATAAACAACCACCAAAAAAATGCAACTTGTCTCGGCTCGGGACGCGCAGCCAGCATCCATCCCATGCGCACGGCCTTCCCCCACAGCCTCCTCCCTCCCACCACCAGCTCCCCACTTAGCGGTGCTGCCTAACGCCCGTCTCCCCACCCAACCATCAGAGCTCTGTCTGCCATATCGGTGACACGGCGCAGATATTGTCACCGAGAGTCAACTGGGGCACCAGAAGGCAGCTCGGGCAGCGATGAGCAATCCAACAGCCATGTTCAATAGGAAAGAGGGACAGGATGCCTTTAGAAAATGTATTGCTGTTGTGGCAACGCGCTGCTGCCGCTGAAGGGCTGATTTGTTACCGAGCGTGTAGTCTCGGACTGTCTGTCATTCCGGGTGCTAATGCTCTGCTAAAATAACTCATTGGGAGCTGTCACCGGGATGTTTACATAGGCCCCCAATCTTTTCTTCATACAAGGAAATTTTTTACTGGAATTCATCTTCTTTTGATCTCACATTCAAAGCAACAGCAGCTTGATAGACACGCAAGTCTGAAAGCAAATCCAGACGCTGAAGATAAACCGCCAGAATATGACAGGCAGGAGCATCTAAAGCTTATAAAAATGAAGAGAACAGCATGTCGTCTGAGTATTACAATAGCAGAAATCAAGAGACATATTAGGTGGAACTGATCAGCCACAAAAACAGTTCAAAAGGCAGATCATAGAAACAGAAGACTAAGCTAGAAAAAAAATGGGAAAGATCTGCCATGCAGAGGCATCACCTCCTCACTGCGCCCTGCTGCGCTCCCACTCCTGCACACAAACCGAGGGGGAATCAGGGCAGTTTGGGCACCTCCACCGACTCAGCATTTCCCACCTTAACTCACCAATTAGTTTACCAAGATCACCAGGACGCCTTGCTGCTCGTGCCCCCCAAACAGCACCGGGCTGGGACCGGGGCTGCCCTGTTAGAAGCCAGGGCACAACCCCCAGCACAGAGCCCCCAGCTTGTGCTGCTCCCCATCTCCCCGGGATGTGCTCCTGCTGCAGCTCTGCACTGCGCCGAGTCCTGGGATGCTCCTGAGCTCTGCCTCTCCCGCTGGTGCACGCCATCAGTTCAGAAGACAATTTCATTTCAATTGAATTACGTGTGCCACAGAGCCTGCAGCTCCGCACCGAAGACGATGCTCACAGGGAAACAATTGCTGAAACTTTCTCTAGAAAAACCCATACATTTTTAATTCTTCTTCCCCAACTAAGCTTCTTATTCTAATTGAAGTCAGCAAATATAATGAAAAAGTAATTCTCAAACAATTTTGTACTTAGAGCTGTTTGTTAACAAACACCGACCGAGCAGCAGTGTTAGGTTAAAGGGCAGCAGGATTCCACATTATAATTTAGCCTGCGGTTATTTCTGATTAAGAACACCCTCCGGGACAGCAAAGCAAGATCTTCCTTTGCAGCAGGCAGAGCTTTTAAAATTAGCCTCTTCTGCATAATAAAACCAACAGGAAAACTGTGGATTTAAAACTGCATTAACCAATTTGAAGTGCTGCAATCAGTTTATGTCTTGCTTTCTACAAAACACCGTTCCCTGCCCAGCCAAGTCACAAACGTACAAATGCTTCCTGGATCCTGAAACTGTTGTAAGAAAGTCACCTTCTGTCATGCTTATGTAGCTATCTAATGTGCTAAAGGCTGATTATTTATCTTTAAACTGTACTAGTTTAATCTTTTAAGGTCACCACTAATCTGCACCAACCTTTTAAAAAATAGCAGCTTTCAAGACGTACTGCTAGAATCCCTAACTGGGCGCTGAATGTCACTGTCACTGATACATTAACCAGAACGAGGGCAGTTTTACAATGTAAACACCAAAAAGAAATCCTCACATAAATTAGAGGAAAAGTACGAGCTCCGTGCCAGGAGAAACGTCGGTAAATAAGACCGACACCACGCTATTTCTCACAAATGCTGCCCCAAACTGTACTGCTGTTGCTCTCTCCTTCCTCCTCACTTCTCTCCCTCCTTCCCAGTGCATAACTTGGGTATAATTTTTCCCAGCCCCACACGGGTACGATTTAGAGGCCCACTGGGTGCTCGTCCTTTCTCATTTTTAGCAGCAGGTCTGGAAGCCCCTCGTGTGTTATCTGCTCGCAGCACTGCACAGCGGCCCTCCCATATCCTTTCTTCTTTTCCCTTAGACTTCTTCTGGACTTGAATGTCACAGTAGACCTTGAATGTGAAATGGCTTCAAGCTAATTGCTTTAATTGCTTGAAGATGTGCAGGCAGGTGAAACCCGATCCCCTCGGCCATTGTGGAGACCAGGAACAACACAGGAATGTTTACACAGTGGTTTGAGTTTAATAGACAGTAGGGCCGAGTTTCAGACAGCCAGCAAAAACACAGCTAATAGGTGACCTCTTAATGTAGTCCTCCTTTTTAAAAACAAAATACAATTTCATTTTATCCAAGGCAACGGCCCTAAATGCCAAGGTTATCTGCTTGACTTTTCGAGTGAGCGTGCACTGCGTTACACCTGACATTTATACCAGAAACACTATCCTGAATGCATTTTCTCCTACCTTAAAACAAAAAAGCACTTTACGTGTCAGTCACCTTACAAACAGATTAGAGCTGGATGGGGTTTCCTCCTAAGTGCAGTCATTTCCATTTTGAATTGAGCACTGTGTGCCCCCCCCCCGCGCTCCCCCTGCCCCAAAGGCCCTGCCAGGGGCTGAGCCCATGTCCCCACACAGCCCCACACAGCCATTCCCCACTGGGCAGCTGGGGGCACCAAGAGCTGGCCCTGCTTCCCAAGAACCAGGAGGGAAGGAAGGTGGGCAGGCGTTGCGAAGCGCAGAAAACGTAGTAGAAAGAGCAATTTTGGCAGAAGTGGTGGCATGAAGGTATTTACTATTGGTCTAGTCCAAAAAACAAACACTGAAAACAGGTAATAGCTGATACTCACTTTCCTGGCACAGGCCATTTGTGTTTTGATGCCATTCCTAAGAAGGGGGAAAGCTTACACCGGCTGAAGATTAGCAGGGAAATGACATGTATCATCTCCCAGACCAACAGGAATAAACAAACCAGCATTTCTGTAGGAAGAAGAAGTGAAGAATTGTGAGGAACATGAGCAGCAGGAGCACAGGCAGAGGAGGGGTGGCCAGCCGAGCGCATACAGAGCACAAACAGGAGAGGAGAACAGCACCCAGCCCCACAGCCCTGCTAGCAGGGGACACTTCCACCCCATCTCTGTTGTTTTGCTCAGAAAGTTCTGAACTCCCTATTTCCCAACTGAGGGAAGGCCAACTGGAGGAGGAAGGCTGCTGCAGACATCTGGATGTCACTCAAATGTCACCTGGATGCCCATGGCAGGACAGTGGGCACTGGTGCTGCGCCCTACCTCACTGCTGCTCCCAACCCTCAGAAGCAAACAAGCGACCGACCTTAAATAACCAACACAGGGAACAACGGGAGCTAGGGAGCGAGCTGGGATGCTTGTGAACATGCCTCTCGCTATGGAGAGACAAGACACAGTGCACACGCACAAAGCAGTTGCCCCTCTGCTCATCTCTGAAAAGCTGCAATTCCACCAACCATGGGGTCTTCCCCTCACCCTGGGAAGAAAAAAAAAGAAAGAAAGAAAGAAAGAAAAAAGTTCGGCACTGCAAAAACAGTGTCAATTTAAAGATTTAGTATAAACCAGCTCAGGGCTGTGGGAGGAACGCTAAGTGGAAAAAGTAAACAGGGTCCCCCCGCGCCGTCCCGAGGAAGCAGCGCGCAGCCCGTGCCTGGTACGGCGGCGGCCCCGCGCCCGGCAGGGTCAGCGCAGCTATGCTGAACTGACAGGTTGGGTTTACAGCAGGCCAGCGCTCTGTTTGGATATACTGGCCTTGCTCACCGCCAGCTTAACAACAGATGGCTCGAAAACTTTCATTATGTTGCGCAGGGCTGAACTGCAAACAATCGCGGAAAGCTGTGAGAAGTTTAACTCTGTGCGAGCCGCGCAGGGAGCGCCTTTAAATTAATTAAAGAGGGGCGGGATGATTAATTGTACCTGTGCATGGTCCCGGGGATGCCTGAAACGAGGATCTGCGATTTGACAAGGTCAATTCAATAAAAGGAGCGTTCCAGAGGAAAATGGGCTTTGACGGATGGCGAGGCTGCATGCTAAAGCCTCCTCGAGCCCACGGCTTCGGGGAAGTTGCAGGCAGCTCCTGCGGTTATCCCCCCCCGAGGCTTCTGGGGGCTCTCTGCCAGCGCTCCTCCATCTCCAGGAACGGGGACTCCTTCCCTGGAATTCCCACCTGAAACTTTGGCACTCGGAGGCAGCAGCAGGCCGCCAAGCAATCTCACGCGCGGGCCTGAGCGTGATTTATCCAAATCTGCGTATAATTTAAATATTCATTAAATTGATTCCATTCATATGCACCCTAATATCTTTTAACGCTCCAAGGCAGGTTGTAAATGCACCTTCCAAGGTTTAATTCAATTGACAATCTTATATACGTCTCATCGCCGGAAACACATTATTTTATATTATTCAAGAAATGAACAAATCTGTTTTCCACAAATGTATTTTAAAAGCTACTCTTTCCTGTTATTGAAAGAAAATTGTGTTTATTACTCCTTTAGCATAGTGTAAACTCATAAACGTCAACAGAGAGTACAAGGAAAACTGTCAACTAAATATTGTTTCCTTCATGAGCTGCTCTTCCAAGTCAATTACGCCTTTCAACTTCTGGGGCATTGTATGATAAACTGGCAGTAAAAATCATTCACATTAATATACCATGGTGCCTTGCCTGCAAAAGGTAATTAAAGAAGTAAATGACTCATAAGAATAGACATATTAGCTGCAAAATGAAAGGCAACTGAGCTGCCACATGAAAATATGTACCATTAAGATACTGCATTTTCATATTCCTGTAATCAGCTTCAGTAGACTAATGCTTATTTAATCCAGTTCTCTGCTAAGTCCATCAACAACTGTTTTTTGCTGTTTTCTCCTTGACTGAACATTATGTGTGCAGGTTTGGAATAAATACCGCAATAAGATTTTTGCATAGTCAATTGAAGAACAGGTTTTTTATCCTCTAAAAACTATTCTTCTTTCTCACCAGGAGGAATGCAGCACAGGTTACCCCGAAAGCCCTCATTTTCTGGGGCTGACAGACTCCGAGTGAAACGTGCACCCTGCCCGCAGCACGCACCATTAGGATCAGCGAGGCCATGAGCAGGAAAAAGCAGCTTCCTGACTCCAGCTTCCAGCCTCCCTACCCCTGCTGCAAGAAACGCTCGGCTTTGTTCATGTGGTTTTTCACCAGGTTTAGGAAATAAGGAAAATCAGACCCGCTCTCCCTTCCTCCAGCCCTGGAGGTGAGGCTGGGGCCCAGTGGCATGCCGTCCCCAACCCACATCTGGGGAAAGCCAGCAGTGACCAAAGACCTCAGCTCAAAGCCCATGTCCCACCCCACCAGGAGGGCAGCAGGAGCACCAAGCTCAGTGCCAGCTCTTGATTTTGGGAACCGCCTCCGCTGCATGCTTTGATGGCCTCCTTCCTGCTTCCCTTTGGTACAGGGCCACCTTCCCACTTCTGTCCCTCCCAAGGGGACAGGCTGAAGATGGTAAACCAGAGAACAAAGTACACCTGTCTCCAGCCTCCAAAGCAACACCCTGTGAAACACTCAAACGTTTAGAACTCATCCTGTTTGCGAGCAGTAATTAAAACATTCTTTTCATCACGGTAGAGCTCTGTAAGGCCGAGATCCACGCTGCTTCTGACTGTTCAGCTTCCACCATTACTTCATTTGGCGAAGCACGGGGTGGAGTTATCCCCGCATCTCAGCTATCACTACGGCGCGGCTGGTGACAAATGCTGACTTTTCTAAATGGCAGGCGCAGTGCATGTGCCATCCATCCTTTATTTATCGTGCCCCACAGAGGTTTATCCTTGCAAAAAGAGATCTTTCAACAAAAAACCTTACCGCGGTGCTTCGGAAACTGCGCTCTATATTGCTTATTTATCACTACCGATACGAAACAGCGTGAGACTTAAAATGTAGGATCAATCATTATTTAAACTGTATTATTGCTTCTCCATTTGAGCAGACATCACTTTGTACCCACAATTAATGAGCTCTAGTCCTTTTTCTAATTAAGGAACAAAGGTTCTTGTGTGCAGAGTATAGAGTGACACTGTCTAGAGAACACACATTTAAATAGAAGAGAATCCTTCTAATTACCTTAAAATAGGATTTTTAATATCCAGGAGCATAATAGGATCAAGAAATTAGAGCATTTCCAACAGCATTTACAAATAAGTCATTACAAAACACTGTAAAAAGATAATAATGCATCCCCAAAAATAATGGGACCTTATGGAAACTGGCGCCTAACACTTCTGTACTTGTGTAATTAATCCCTGTGCGTTGATACAGGCAGAACGCAGCTCGGAAATTATTTTATGTACACGTACACATACAGACAAATTAGAAAAAAATGAGGAATCGGCTCTTGGGGCAGAAAATACTTCAAATTGTGCAGATTAGGATCCGAACGCTTAATTAAGAAAGTCAGAAAGGCAACCTTGCTCTGTGCAGTAATTAGGGCCGTTAGAAATTGGATGATCCCGTCTCCTCAAAGTGGTACCCACATACCGCGCTCCGAAATCACCCGCGCCGCTGGGAAAGTATACTTGCTATCAAGGGCAAAGCTGCTATACACTGAGGTAACAGTAAATGACAGACTGTTGTTCAAGTCCATTAGCTGCTATGTGATAGGAGCACATTCACAAGCACACGACCTGTGAAAAATCTTAGATCTCTTTAAATCTTTGAATTGGATTGCTGCATTAATTCTTAAGAACTGCAATCCTTCAACCAAGTCAAATTACCCTCATTAACAGGGGAAAAACTGCCTCTGCAATAAGTTAAAAAAAAAAAGATATTTATTACCTATAATCACTTCCACGTACTTCACCTGGAAGCACGGCGAGGCGGGACAGCCTCGGGGCCGGCACCACGGCGGTGGGCAGCACCGCTGCTCCGCGCCACGGCATGGGCTGCGCGGGGGGAAACCTCAGCTGCTGTTCTAAGAAAAGAAAAATCACTAAGAATAAGCGCAGGCACTGAAGCGATCTGTGTGTGTGCCACTGAAATAACCGCAAAAGAGGAGGGGAAATTCTTCGGTTATTCAAGGCTTGATTAGAACACTGCTTCGTAATTAGGCGTGTTACAAGTATTGTCATCGACCAGAAAATTCATGTACGAACTGAAAGGTCTCAGAAGCTGGCTCTAGCCTTCTATTCATTAACAACATCTGCTATTAATGTTTAACCCTCATAAACACGCACAAAACGTTCAGCATTCAACGAAGATTAAAAATAAATATTTTGTTGTTTCCTTCTGTCCTTGCGGCGATCCGCGCAGTTCTGCCAATACCACCAATAGCCAAACCGGCCGCTCAGATAACAGAGGAGCACTCGCTCTTTGTTGGAAAGCAGGCATTTCTTCCTCCACTCACTGCTCCTCTGCACTTCAGATGTTGAAGCTCCAGAGCCAGTGCAGCACAGTGAGCAGCAGCACCGGCACTCACATACATGCACACGTATAGCGCGGCATGAATCATTCATCCTAAAGATGGAACTCCTCCGAACAATCTTCAGGACCCTTGGTTCACACTTTTCTATAATCTTGCAAGGCGTGTTATCAGGCTGCTGTGAAACAGGGAGCTGGGCGACAGAGGGACCTGAGAGCCAGAGGGAGCAGAGAAGTGCTGGCACCTCACCCTGCTCGTGTGTCAGCCCTACAGGGCAGCCCTCTACAGGAGCCCGCAGCCGCTCTCTCCCTCTGCCATGCTCCTAATGCAGGCAGAACAATCTGCCGTGCAGCTCCTTGGCAGCGCTGGGACAGAGCCAAGTGCCAGCTCTCGTGCCCCTCTGCCGGCTCCTGGGCACTGAGCACAGCCCCAGGCCCTGTCCCTGCAGACAGTGTCAGGCGCACACACTGCTCTGTGTCCCCACTGCAGGGTACCCCAGTGCCAAAATGCACCACGAGTGCACCGCAGTGCAGTCTGTGCACACGGGCGCAGTGCCTGCCTACCCCTCGTCCTGCAGAGGTGCCCCCACCTGCACCCACCCGACCACAACATCTCTGCTGTGCAGAACGCCGAGGCACCGCGAGCCACAGGAGGAACGAAAACTACAGCTCTTCTTGTCTTCAAACATGACATTCATGGCGGATTCGCTGTCTGCATGTTGCAGCACGCTCTATTCTTAGCACTGTGCCTTTTAAAGTTAGGCCCATTATTTTCTACGGTGTATCAAGATCAGTATGTATAACATATGCCATATTGTTGACACTTCCCTGGATGTACTGCATGCCATATGCCTAAAGCACTAAAAGGGGTGATGAACAGAGTGGCAATACTGAAAGGAGAACAAGATCCACCGAGCATGCTGAATGAATTCAGTTATATAATTCAGCCAATAAGGGTTTCCATACACTTAACAATCTCTTTTTTTTTTTTTGCCTCCCTCGTATAAAAATGCATTTAACAACTTTCTGCTGCGAGAAGTTAGCACGCCGGACACGTACCCAAAGCAAACATTTAATCACGGCGGGCCCACCAGCTCTAAAACGTTTACACGTAAAGATAGGCCGTATATAATCACCCCAATAAAACAAACAAAAAAGGCCGATTCATACATTTTAGCAATAAACTAAAAAAATAAAACACAGTTCTGCTCCTGTTTCTCCTCGTCCTTTATTTTACCCTCCATAAATCTACACCCCAAGTCCAACTCCTCCAAGTAGGGAAGATGTCACCTTGCCCATGCTGAAGGTTTATTTACTAGTTTCCTCACTAAGAATTATTATCTGAAGAATCCAGAATCTAACGCTCTCTCACACTACGGTATTTTTGTCCAAATCTTCTGGAACGGATTATAAAATTGAAATGTAAGTAGGAACACAGCAGAGCTATATTTATAACAAGAACGCTGCTCTTCAGCATCTGATACATGCACATGTGTCTCCACAGCTCTACGCCAGCCCCCTGCACACACTAATGGGTGCACTAGCTGCATGCTCGTTGTTAAAAAAAAGGGAAGAAAAGGAACTGACTCATCAGTGAGACCGGTTGTGACAGCACTGGCATGCACAGACCTGGCAGGAAGGTTCGAGCTCTTCAGTTCACCACGTGTAACCAATTGCAAACTGAGCGGCCACTGGGAAAAGCAGAGCCAACCAAATCTGCATGGAGCTGGGACGGCTGTGGGGAGCCCAGCCCAGCTCCCAGGTCAGTCCCTGCAACACAGAAAGGAGTGGGGACGTCTAGACAGCAGGCACTGCTGCAGAGCTCTCGGAAGCTTCCAGACCAGGAGGACTTCAGGCAGCATGGTGTGCTCGGGGCATGGCCTGGAGCATCCCACAGAGGGACGTGGGTGCTGGGGGCTCAGCACGGGCAGAGCGGTGCTGGCGGTGCCACACAACACTGGGCTTCCCCAGCCCCCACCACCACCATCCAGCCACAGGCAATGGATCAAAGGGCTACGAGAAGATAAGGAGAATCCATTTTAATTTCAAAACATGAACATTCTGGCACAGGAGATCACTAAAAAAGATCAGTTCTGTTCTGTTTCAGTGGGGAATGTTGCATTTTAAATGCATGCGCGTGTATGCATTTATTTGAGTAAGCAGCATCATTAGGAGTATAAAGCAACGCAGGGGAACATGGGACTATTTGTTAAAGTGGAAGGCAGAATCCTCTTTGTGGAAAACATCAAAGCAGAAGAACACATGCTGATGTTTAAAAACAGTCTATGTCTAATACAGAACATCAAGTTAAAAAAAAAAACAACAAAAACCTGCTTCATCATTTTGCTCTCAGAAGCAAACCCAGCACTCCGTGCTGCTGGGCACCCGGTCACTGCCAGCTGCGGTGCTGGCTGTACAGCCCACCAGCGAGGACGAGGAGAGAAGCAACACGCACAGATCTCACAAGATGAGACGTGCAGGGGGTGAGCTGGCATCGCCCCCTGCCCTGGGCTCTGGGGCTGCGCCTTCAGCTCCCATCAGCACACAGAAAGCCCTCTGCTTTCTGGTCTGTGCTGCAGGGCTGGCCCACAGGAGCATGACCCAACTTCCTGCAGGGCACGGGCTGGGCGAGCCTGGTAGCCTCCATCCCTTGCAGAACACTGTGTGTAGGGGAAAAATCCCCCCAGCAGCTCAGCCCCACCCATGGGCACCAGCAGGACGTGAGCACTGCGGCAACACCAACATGCCCACGGTCCTTCCAAACTGCTTCCACGCGAGACAAGAAGGGCTAACTTATAGGGCTCATGAGAACATTTCCTGTGTTTGTGCTGAAACAAACAAACAAAAAAAAACAACACCAAAAAAAAACCCCAAACCTCACACCCACACGTCAGCAACAAAAACAAACGTATAAAAATCCCCTAACCCACCCTGCGGTGAACTTTGCTTCCTTTTTCTTGCCATGCTGTGACGTTCACAGCACAGCTCAGAAGGGCACAAGGGCATCGCTGCCATGGCAGTTACTTGATTCCAGCAGATCCCAGACCTGTAATGAGTGCCCGCTTCCTACCCACCAGGCCATTAATCACTGCGACTCCTAAAAGGTTCAATTCATGTGCCCACTCGGAGAACTCATGAGATGCCTGATAGTCATATGTCATTTGAGAAGGGAACAGAACTGTATTCTTTTCTGCACCGATGCAGCTCCTATTACCAAGAGGCTCTCTCCCCTGGGAGCGACCAGAAGACAGAAATGAAGGAGCGCTGACTCAAAGCTCTGCCTCGCAAATGCTTATCACCGATACAGGAAGGGAAGAGTTAGTAGGAATCTGCCACTACTTTTATTCTGCCCATAATCTGGGTAATTGGTGGATGGGTTTTGAAAGTGCTGAACGATTTTGGGGCTCCACCCTGGACAGAAGGGCTGCTCTCCTCCTGGAGAGCTTGGCCACAGTGAAAGAAAAGTGCCATCCTAAAACTGAGAGCGCTTCTGTTACAAGGACTGGTTAACCTCACCCTTCTTGAGGAGGAAACAGAGCCCACAAGCAGCCAGAGGTGATGCACTCCTGCATCCTCATCGCTTCTCTCTACACCCATGGCTTCCAAATCTCAGTGCTCAGCTACTGGTGCTCAGGGGTCCCCAGGCTCTGCTTCTGGCCGTTCTGACCCTGCGTGACACGCGTGTCCCCAGCAGTGCCGCCTCCTGTAGATGACAACTGGCAATAAAAGGGTGCCAAAAAGGGAAATGCAGCTTAAAAAGATTATGGTCACATCTCTCTGCATTTGGTGGAAAGTTACAAACAAACAAGCTGTCATCTATCCTCTCACTTCCTCATGCTGGTTTTCTTCATTTAAATATCGCTCTATTAGATAAACTAATAGATAATGCAGACAAAAATATCAAAATCTAAAGAGACCTCAGCAATTGCTTCACATCATCAATTTTCCTGCAAAACACCCAATTACCAACTCATGGCATTTTTCAACTCTCAGTACACCGCAGCCTGCTGCTGAGGAGTCAGCACACAATGGAAAGGCACTGACATTCAGTAGCCAACCAAGATCTTCTCCCATTTTTCTCCCACTCCTCCAGAGTGCTACAACCACCACACTGAACTGCTGCTGCCACCAGAGAGCCAGCTCAGGAGCACAGAGGAGGCACAGGGGCTGCTTTCAAAGGGTTTACAACCTTGAAAGGGAGTTTGTAATGCACAAACCCATGGGACTTTAAGCAAAGGAAGCCCATGCTGGGAGCTGATGTGAACTATGGGACAGTGCTGGCTGCACAGTGTTAACCAGAAGCATCAGAACTAAACTAAGTGTTTCACCAGTGGCTTGATCCTTCTCTGAACCTGTGCCCCAAGCTCTCCTGTGGATTGCTAGCAATACACAGCCTCTCTGAAATGATCTTGAAGTCCTTCAACAATACTAAAAAGCCTCTTTTCCACCACCCTGACTCTACAGATGGGGAAAGGCACTGGGGCATGGGAAGTTCAACACCAGAAACAACATTCATGAACAACAAACACGAGGAGTCCCGAACGTTTCAAAGAAGAACTTACTGCAAGAAGCCCTTTCTCTGCTTCCCACTGAGCCTAACCCAGCTCCAAGACCTCCTGGCCCTCTCCTCAACACAGTCAGTGGGTTTACAAATCAGTAAATTCTTGTATTCAATATCTGGTGCTGAAAACAAAACCTAACACAACCATTCCCTTAAATCTTTAAACAGCCGTAAGACCCCACAGAAACGTTTCACCCGTAGGTCCACTTAATGGGGTTGTTCAATTTCTCTCCCTCAGACACACTCTCTGCCCCTCCTCACATACGTGTGCCCCAGAGGAAAGGAGCAGAGCTGCCTGCACCCACCAGGCACAGCCCCACGGGGTGCAGGACAGCGCTGCCCTGCAAGCTCCCCACATCAGCTCAGCCCAAAGCCCAGCCCCAAACACTGCCCAGACTTCAGAGAAGTCCAGGTTCGGATCCACATCCACGTTTTGCATCTCTAAGCTAAACAGAAGGATTCTCTCGACCTCTTCCAAATAATAGTCTTTTAAGACACAAGACTCAAGAACCAATAAAAAAGGTAATTTAACAATATCTCTAGTGTGTCACCAATCGTGTAAAGGGCCTTGAGGCTGCTGCATTCCCACTGCGGTGCAGTAGCTTTGCCACCCTGCTGGTTTCCAATTGACACCCTGTGTGTTGATATTTTTTCCAGCCAAAGCCTGGCAGTGCTTTCAAGCCTACCCCGACAGCCGATGTCCTGCGCCGGGGCCACCGCTGTGTGCTGGCTGCAGCCCCATGGGCAAAGCACAGGGATGGGACTGCTCAGCCCCATTGCCCTGGCAGAGAGTGGGGAGAAACCTGAATTTAGATGGGAGAAGCCAACAGGGGGGACACAAGGAGGCTCTTGGTCAGGATCCCGAAGGAATAATAGTGCTCAGGAACTTGGCAGGGCACCCATCACGTGCCGACCGATCCCAACCATCCCTTAAGGAAAAGCAGTGAGAATGACCTCAAGGATGTTATGTCCACCTGAGCCTGAGGACAGCTTCAAAGACAGAACATCCGAGATGGGGTGTGACTGCCCTCAATTCGTTTCCATTTTCAGGAGAAACTGCCCAAAGCACAGCACAGGCAAACGTTCCCACTGAACCCCATCCCACCCCCGAGCTGCCGTAGGGTAAGGAACAGAAAGGGGCGACGGGGGGGGAAACAGGCAAAGACCACCACTTACAGCACACCTACCTGCTGCAAGTGGAATTAATGCTCGTAAAAAAACAAACTCGTGCAGAAAGTTTTCCTTTGCCAACACCCACAGTACACCGTACCACCCACTTCAGGAATAAGCTTTCAAATGGGTAACTGCTAAATGAATCTATCTGCTCCAGGAATCGGGTTTTTGCCCACTCCAAGGTTATGTGTTTAACAGGCTTCGATACTTCAATGAAAAATTGAGGTGGCAATGATTTGCAGACTAAATTAATGTTAAATACTTCAAAGAACTGGACAAACAAGTCAGCAGCAAAAATTTTATGGGTTCACTTCCTTCAAGGGAACTTAAAGAGGCAGCATTTTATTGCTGTGAATTCTAGTCACTCCTTTACCCCTCAGCATCTGTTTGAAATATGTAGTAGACAATTGCTTTTTTGGCTCTGACTCAGGTGGTTGAAATACAGGACAAACAGACTACTGTATATAAGCTTTCCTCCAGCAATGAAAATTTTTATTAACTCTCTTGCATAGCAAACTCGGCTGCCTAGCTTCCAATCCCTATAGAATCATCAAGGAATGTGGCTAGTTATTAATTCTGGTGGTCAAGCACAGGGTGGATATGCTGGGACTTGTCTGCAGTGTATAACCTCACGTTTCAAAGGAAAAAGCTACAGAAGGAAGGAAAAAAATAAATGAGTTCTGTTTAGTTCATCATTCATATGTGTAAAATTCCAAGCTAAACACTAGCTCTGTGCATAAATATGTCAGCCCTGTCAAAAGCTCCAGCCAAAGAAAACAGGGCCCATGGCAAAGGGGTGCAGAACCACCCTCAGAGCCATGAACTCGCCGCACCTTCGGTCGCTATGCCACAGCCAGGAGTTTTCTCACTTAGGTGCTTCAGGAAAATGATCTCCATCCAGCTGAAGGAGCAGGGGGAGAGAGAGGAACAAGGACAGAGGTGCGCAAGACAGAGGAAGCCCTGCTTCATTTACAAGGGTTCTGGCCACTTGCAGCCCTTGCCCTCATCACCTCCTCTCTGCATCCCCCGCGCTGCCCACCCCACGCCTACCGCTTCTGCAACCTTTTGTTCACTGAGAAATGATGCACGACGGTTTCCAGCATTTAAAACTTTCTTTATGTTGTGGTCATGTGCTAATTTGAGCCAATCTTTGGCTGCTGTGGTGCATTACCGGTTGTTTTTTTGCCATCTGTTGTGTTTCCAAAGTCACGAATACCCCATAGTTGTAGTCAGCACATTTAAATTAACAGGTGCAAGATTTTCCTTTTTGTATTTTCTCTGCAGAACAATTCCAACTGACTGACGTACCACTGCTCTGCAGCTACTATCAATCTCTGTATTTCTAGTGGGTGCTTAACAGCAGATTATTTAATGGCTGGACTTTGTTTAAAGTTCCCCTTCAGTTTTGCCACGTTTCAGGAACAAGGCAACAGTCTGGAGCCAGCAGCCAATTTTTGTCACAATGCAGATAAGGAAAGGAAGCAGATGCAAAGTACCCTATAATACAGTTTGTGACCTTCCTCAATATAGGGGATGTCAGGAAGTCCAGAGAGACACACAGTGATCATTTAGCGAGCCCACAGTCAACTGTTTCATCCTTTCATACTTGGGAGTGATGCAGCTATTGAAACCACAGCCAGGCAGAGACAGTCCTAGGGGCAAACAACCCACACGCGTTCCAAGTAAACAGGCAGCACCTGATGCTCGAGTGATCCTGCTGTGTGCACGGTGCTGGGGCAGCTGAGCCCCTGGTGAGGCTCTGTGCAGGCAGAGCTGCCCATGGCATCTGTGGCATGGACTGCCCAACCTCAGCCCTGCACCGAGTTCTGCAGGAGCTGTGCTTTCGGAGCACGGCATCATTGTAACACGGAGGTAAAGCATACTGAAACTCTTTGAATCCCGCCTGCTTTGCTCATATTCCGTTTTCTTTTGCATTAAAATATGGCCTTTTCATGTAAATGTTGCCACCTGTCATCTTTAGCCCTTTATTTTTGGTGCCGCTGTTCTTAGCTCTCGATTAAAACACAACCCAGACTGCCCATGAAGCGGGCTGGACCCCGTGCTATGCACTCAGGGTGCTCAGAACAGTTCTGGGAGCTGCCAAAGCAGCCAGCAGCCTCAGCCGGCTGCAGAACTCCAGCAGGCTCTAGCCAACGAGATGCCACCTTCCAGCAGAGCCCCCAAATAACATCCTTTCCCTGAAATACCCGCGGTCTGATTCATCTGTTTTACTCCTGCCTTATGCTGGCTTCACACCACCGCCAGCAGCAGCCTTACACCAACGTGAAGCTGAAATAAATCCACGGAGAGACAGACACGCTGCAAACACACAGAAATTAATGCGCTTTTCACTGCTCTTCGTGTATAAACACACAGGAAAATCTTCTTTTCCTTCTGTTCCTCTCTTTCTGCGAGTTCCTGGCTATCACTCTGAAATGTAGATATTCCCATCATGCCTCGGTGCTTTTCAGCCCCATGATGCCCTCACTTTTGATTGTGTAGATGAAGTTGAAGTGCACAGGGTATTTACTGATCCAGTTATCTTGTTCTGTGACAGGCAGAATCAATCAATCAAGGGGCCAGCTTTATGCTTGCGTATTCCAGGCACATCTCCGCACTTCAGGATACGAGATCACAGTGTTATCCAGCCAAATTTGATCAACAAATGCAGTTCCCCTGTGCCACAGCAATCTCAGATGAAGATGTTATTATGTGGAACTGAGCAAAGTGATAAAGACAGTACAGAAAAAGGAGGAAAAGTCCAGCTGGACCCTTCTGACAGCCTCTCTACACTACGGCTGCAGCATCCCCTTTTCTGAGGCTTAACAAAAACAGCACATTGCCACAAAGCTGCTGCAAAATGCTCGCTGGCCACGCCGTGCCTGCTGGTACTTAATGAACAACACGTAACGCCACGGAGTTTGCTAACACAGTCCTAAGCGCTGCACAACAAACGCGAGCCCTCGCCACTCTGCCCATGTAGATTTTTATAACAAGGGATCACGTGCTGCGTTTTTCATCGCACTGTTGTGGACAAGCACAGTAAAACCTGAAAGCTTACAACTACATCTTTAACGCCACAGCTGGCTTAAGCAGCCCCGCTGTATTTTGGTTAAAATCCCAGCTACAAGAAGATGAACGTGAGCGCGTAAATGTTTAAGTCCGTCTCAAGGAGAGTTGACACCACGCTTTTATTTTGCCAATAGCTTTTCACTTTGCTATTGCCCTACAGTTATTTTACATTATTTAATCCAAAATACCATCTTTTTGATTCTACCTTTCTTTGCATTTTAAATCTTTAATGGGAGCCTTTGGCAGTCCATGGGCACAATTATTAGATATCTGCAGAGAGAAATTGAAAAATTAATCATACTTTCCATTTTATATTTCTGTGCTATACATAAAAATTACCCAGTCCTAAAGCTGCATTCTGTCGCCTCTCAGTACTCTTCCCCAACACAGTAAATACTACGCAAGGATGGGTGTATCTTCTGCTCGCATCCCTCCAGCACAACCCTCAGATGCAGGATGCCACCTTCTCTTTTCAAGTGCAAAATTTATTTCAGATCGTTTTTCAATTAAAAGGCATCTGCTGCTACCACTTCTGCTACGTACCGCCTCACAATCAGAGGAAAAGTGCCCTCCACCAATCATATTGATGGTACTGAAGTTGTTTATTACCCTTTTATGGGCTTGGGTACTTAAATTACAGTTTTTCACAACTGTATGCAAAATGGGTAACCTAATCCTTATGCAGTTTATTACAGAAACCGATATGTGCATTAATCTGACCTTTGTCTAAATAGACCCTTAACCACAGGGAAAAAAACCCGAAGGCATCTATCAGCATGCGAGCAGTATCAAAACTGCTAAATCTATTAACTTTGTTTTCCTTTCACTATTATTACACTGGAAAGCAAAATCCAACTGGAAAAATTATGCCATTTGGGTTCCCTTGTCATCATGTAACAAGTATGAGAAATATATGTGCAATAGCCAAATGGCCAATAGACAAAACACCCACTCCAAGTGACGTACTGTTTTCCATACCACTCAGACAAAATCAAAACAACGGAGCTGTTGCAAACAAAAACAAAATAACATTTCCCATAAGCATTCCAGACAGAGAAAATTTACAGGAAAAGAAAGCTGGGAAGAGACCCAGAGCGAAGCGAGTGTTTGTACCTCCAGCCATAAAAGCCACTGCTGCCAAGATGGTAAACAACAGGCTCACATTAAGAACACACCGGGCTAACAAGCCATGCACCGTCCGGCTCTGGGGTTAAAGATTGACACTGCGGGGTGGGATGCAGCACAGTAGCGGCCGAGGAGGAGCAGGACTGGGGTGCGGGGGGGAAACGCCCCATACGGAGCTGCGTGGGGAGAGCAAAGGGCCGGGTCCACTGCAACAGAGCAGCACGACCCGCTTCGAGAAAAAGAACATCCTGCTTTTTTCTTCCCTTTTTATTCCTTTAAAGTCCTCTCCACTCGACACGCAGCCTGGTGGAATAACAACTTTAAAAAGTGGAGATGTCGCTTTTTTATAGCTGACTCACATTTATATAACTTTGTTAATGCATCTGCTCCCTGCACGTTACAGTATCTGTGTTTAGCTGAGATACCTGGCCATAAATCGTGGCAGTGCAGTGAATATCAACAGCTGCATTTTACTGTTCCAGCCAGTCAGTTTACAGTGTCTCCATCACAGCGAATTCTTGTCAGCTGCACTCTCGCTAACACAATTCCTATGTTTTGCCTGGCAGTAAATGGACGCTCCTGCCCCAGCATCATCTAAACAACTCTGTTAACATTTGCCCCCGAGCGTCTCTCTCTTTGTCCAGTCCCTGTCTTCTAACAGATGTCATCCAAGTCTAATCAAGCATAAAATGGTCATAAATATTTCTTTCTGGTAGATTTCACATTCGCATTTCATGCAGGGACATGATATTTTTCTGCTACCTCCAGGGAGTACCTAATGCAAAAACCAGTTACTTACATTCAAGGCTCATGTTCCTTCAGTAAAATGCAGCACATGTTCGCAGTTCAAAGACATAAAAAGGCACAAGACTTTATCTTCTTTTGTTTAACTGCACCCTGTTTTTTCGTGACGTGTGCCACAGCTTCCATCGAGGGAGGGCATTGTCCCTGGGTAAGAGGAACACACCGCCACCGAACACCCGATTCTGACCCTTCTTCTCTCCCAAGCTGTTTTGATTTCATACTTCCCTACCCTAACCGGAGCACAAAAGAGGTGCTTTTTTTCCTCAGCTATTCCATTTTACAAGCTACTTAAAGAACTCACAAGATAAGAAAGGCAATCCTCTATTTTGGTTGATTTTATTCAGATTTTTGCAGCCCACCTCATCAGATTTTGTTAAAACAATTAAACGACTCGACGGTGCAAATTCAAGGTTCATGCCTATTAGCGGCTGATAGAGATAATCACGAGATAGGAGCGATTTCCGGTATTTAAACTTTGATAATTCAGTGGAAACTATTCGAGATAATTAATTCTGACTACTTATTGTTAGAATCATCAGAGAAATTATATTTATCTTTGGTCAATTCAGTAAACAGTTCTGTCAGGACGCACAGCAGAACGAAGCCCGGATTATTCTCAAAGCCATATGCCTCCTTATTTCTTCCCCTGCTACGTGTGTCAAAGCAGAAATATGACATCGCTATTTAACGTGAACCAAACAACACTTAAGGATACAGATCACAACAGCGAAGCTGCTTTTCCTCCTCCTTCTCCGCTGAGCCTAATATTTGATTACTGTTAGTCAAATCAAGCTTTCAGGCAAATAATCTCCATTTTTTAAGTTAATGAGATGTGGTCTTGTCGACAACAGCTTGCAGAAACTTTTAATTCCAATTCCTGCAGGCTGTGCTGGCCTCTTTTACAGCAACCGCTGTATGAATGAGTCAAATTTGCCAAAATGGCTTATGTAGACAAGTGCACACTTTAAAGAGGCACTAATTAAAAATACCCACTGGTATCATAATTTAAATACCATGAAAATAAACTGTAAAAGTAGCTCAGCTACAATCTTATGGCTTTCCTTAGAGCTCGTTTACTTTAACTCAATGATGTTTTACTGCAGATGTACTCACAGCTAAAAACAATTTTTCGTCTTGGAGGAATTCAAGATTTTGATATAATTAAACAATTTATGTTAATATTTGTTTCGCAGAAGCTATTAGCAAGCCCCCCAGAACAAGTGCTAATTGAGAGAGATGGAAAGGAGCAGAGTGCTGAAGTAAGCAGCAAATTCGCACTGTTGATTTACCGCCCTATCTGCAACACCCCCCCTCGTTACAGCTCTCCTTCTTGCTCTCATTCTCTGCTATACGGCTCCCAGCCGCACTGAATCCCATTAAAACACTTTCCGTGGCTGCTATTATCCACCGCTTTCCTTAAAAAGGAAGCAGAGGGAAAGGCAGAGGCAGAGGAGGAGCCTGGTATTCTGCTCGGTGCTCTGCCCTGGCCACAACTTCTCCAAAATCCCCTTTGTTTGTCTGATTTTTGGCCAGGAATGCTGCGGCGCAGCTGTAGTGTAACAAAAGCAGACGTGAGAGCAAAGGGAAAAAAAAAGTTGGTGCTGAGAGGGTTAAATAGGTTTAAGGGGTTAAATATGCAATTACCGCTGACTAAAACCAGAGAGACATATAGATAAATAGAAGAAATGAAGTCCCCAGGTTCCATTCAGAAGCCTTCATCACATTACTACCAGACAGAAAACTCTTTAAGTACCATTTTCAGATGTTAAATCATTGTTCGTGCAGCACATATTCTCACTATTCCTGGGGGAACAATATCTGAAGACAGCGTGCTAACAAATGCAATCCAGTAAACAGGCATTTTTCCTCTTGTTGTTAGTACCTTTGTGTTCCAGCTCCCAGCTCTGTCATCCATGCCTTCTCTCTGCTTTGAAGTTAAAGTACTGAATGAGCGTTGTCATCTATTATCCAGAGTGTGCATGTAGATTATAAATAAGAAATAAAAGTGACTTTCAGTACACTGCTTTTGCATTAGCAAGTTGCCTTCTCTGTTACCTCCTCTGTCCTTCATACTTTGCTACCAACATTATATTAAAAACCCGACTTTAAGTGTTTCCTGGAGAATGAGAGACACATGCTATAAAACCCGTACACAGCAGAGACAAAAGTTTTATTGAAACAAACAAGTCGAGCAGTCGCCCAGGTTCACAAGTTCAGCCTCAGAAGGCTGTTAACCCTTATCTGCAGATGTCCTTCAGCTCCCGACACACTCACTGCATCCCTGCCTTCGTCTGCATGCACGCCTCTGAAACACAGAGCTATTAATTACACCGGAGTTTATTTACAGAAAGAGCCCTTTTCTACTACTGGTCAATTATTATTAATATTTTCCAGTGTAACCAGTCTCATTTTGAGGCCCAGGACAAACGCTCCCACGAGGAGCAGCGCTGACCTATTCCAACCCAACCTGCCTGTACCTGGGCAGAAAACTCCTCTCCATGTGCATGCTGAGCTACAGGCTCAGAAGGGCTTCTCCCACTGCTTCATCTCAAGGAATCTGTGACCAAAGACAATCTGTACCTCCAGTTACCATGGCAAAGCCTCTAAATCTTCCCTCTGCCTTCAGCTGGCCTGCAGTTGTTCACCAAGAGCCCATTCATGGCTACAGGGCTTTTATAGCAGGGACAACTGGGTTTGGAAATGGTGATGCCCAAGGTCTGGTTCTTAATCCACACACAGCCTGAAGGATCAAAGTTCAGGAAGAAGCAGGGTGCTGGCAGTGCTGGGGGTGGTGGACACCCACAGACCTGCACCCCTGGATGGGCACAGAGAGCTCTATCCTGGATCAGTGCTGCTGGGGCCACCGGGGCACGGGTGCAGTGCCTTCAGGTCTCACCAGACGTGCCTCTGCACAAGGGAATACAGCCCCCGGGGAATGGCACGAGGCTAATCCCAAAGCCAGCTCTGCCCAGTGACCTGGGGTCACAAAGACCCTTCAGGAGCAGTAAGCACAAACCTGGGAACCATACACTTCTCTAAATAACACCTAACACATTCCTCATTGCTTATCCACTTCAGAGGGCAGATGCCTCCTTCTGCACCTAACTTCCCCTCCCTCCTGTGTTAAGCTCCACATCTTGACAGACATTAACTCCTGCATCACACTGCACTGTTCCAGGGAGACTGGAACAGAGACCTGGAGAACAGAGCCCATCTGGAAGGGAGCGGACAGGGCTGGATAGGACACACCATACAGGCATGGGCACTGCCCAGGTGCCAGCTCAGGCTTTCTGAACACAAGGCCCATCCATGCAGCTGCCGGCCTCCACAGATGGCAGCAGCTCCATGGACAGGAAGAAGCCCATGGGCTCTCCTGGCTGGATGCAGGATCTGCAGGACATCTGCAGCACAGCCAGACCTGGCCAGGTGAGGAATCTGCAGGGCAGGCAAAGAGGAGCTCTCGTCCCTTCATCCCTCCAGGTGTCCTGGATCATCCCTCCTTTCATCCTTTTGGATAAGCAGTAATGATATAAGGAGGTTCAGCACAGTCCAGTGATGTTCACCCAAACATATGGGAGCCAGTCCTTTCATAAAATGCTTTGGTAAATGGTTCAAGTCCCTATAAAGACTGGGGCAGTGTAGTAATGATTTTCAAGGTTGTTGCCTACCGCCTGTCTCTGTAACACCACAAAGGAGAAATCAGATGGAGAAAAACAGATGAGAAGAAGAGGCATATATCCCTCCCTCCTTTCTACCAGGATAAGAGGAAAATGTGATTGTGCTGAACAATCTTTCATTAGCAGATAGCACATCTGCCAGCAGCTCAGCCGGCCTGCAGAATCCCACCCTGTTTTCTCAGAGTTAGGGTGCAGTGGACAGAAAGAGAGATCTCTGGGTGCGAGGCAGGTAGCAGCAATCCCCCACGTCTCACAAGCTCGTTTAACGCCAGCTCTACCTTCCCAGTATGAGGGGATCAGCTCCTAAAGACAAGATCAGAGAAGGTGAAAAGCTGGTCTTAGGAAGCATGAGATCAGGTACGAAAGGGATTCTTTGCTGTCAAAGCATAATTTGTCAGCTTGTGATAAACCTGAATTGCTTCATATACCAAGGATCACTAGACATTAGCTGCTTTTTATATGGCAATATGGTGCAGAGGATTCAGACGGAATATTGTTTTATGTTGATTGTGATAAAACTCTCTGCAGCTGTGATAAAGCCTGCACAGAGACTTTTCATTCAAACTAATGAGTGATGCTGGTGTTGGATGCCGAGACTCTCCCGATGCTTTCCAATGGTTCCATTCAGCCTGGGTAAGCCGGAGTTACCCATCTGGGGGGGCTGAATGATGATCCTGCTCCATGCACGCTTCCCATGTGCACCAGGAAAGGCAGCTTTGCGTGCTGGCAAAGCCCACCCCCAAGCAGAGGGCTCACGGATCAGGAGCAGCCGCTCGCGCCGCTCAGCCATCAGACAGCCGGGGCCCAGTGGGCTCTGCGCTCAGTGCAGGACTTTGCTGTTCTGTTTTCCAACATCTGCTTCAGTGCTTGTCATCTCCCTGCTTTAAACAAATGTACTGCAGATGTCTTTCTTGTCTTGTGGACGACAGAGACTTGGCACAGCCCAGAGCAGTGGCCTGAGTGATGGAGCCACAGTTACAGCAGTTGTTACCGGGGGTCCTGAATGGCCTCTGTGCATTAAAAGAGAACTGGGGTTTTACTTCCCCCTTCAATCCTTCTGTTTTGCCCTTCAGATTTCAGGGCTTGACGAAGGCCAGGGCCCGGGATACAGGGATGCAGCCTAGCCCAGAAACATGTGGCTCGAGTCTTCTCAGAAGATTTATTATTGACGTACACAATTAAATAGAAGACACACTCATTTGCTCATCTTCTGCTCCAAGGACAATCTGATACAAGACAGAGGGGATGAAGGGACATGATGTGAGGTAAAGACAGACAGCAGAGATCAGATTCCAGCTTGAAAACAGCAAAAGAGAGAATTCCCAGATTAGGATGGTCTTCTAGAAGAACCAGTAGATGAAATGAGATAGACACAAAGAATAAACAGAGATGGAGAACTGTGAGGGCTCTCCAGCATCTCTCCTGCAGTGCTCTTTATAACTAAATCCAGTCAGAGCTGCCACCACGAACTCACTTTGCGAGCTTTCCTCACATGTAACTCATGAAGTTTGGCTGGGATGGGTAATAAGATCCCAACAGCCTCAGTTTTCATTAGGGTGCTTAAGTGGTGCAGTATCTGCAAAGAGTTGCAGGAAGCCAGGAGCTGGCTGGCTGCTCCTCCTGCTGCTGGGATCCTCACACCGCCGTGTGGCAGCGAGGCCATCAGCCAGCGCCAGCAAAGGCACCACCGCGGGCTCCCGGTGACCTTGGAAGGATCCCAAACGGGAACGCAGCACGCACTTCCCTGCCCTGGGGAAAGGCACATAGTTCTGCTCGCAGCTTATGAATCGCTGACGCGCAGGCCCTACGACACAGCCTTGGTGGACCGTATCTTTTATTTATTGTGCCTAGCGATTGTCCTTGTAATCAATTAGGGAAAAAAGCAGGTGGTCAGCTGAAACTCTGAAAAACAGAACCTCTCTGCAAAGCAAACACCATACCTTTCGGAGCAAAGAAAATACTGTAAACAGAGCTAATCACTGCTAAACCCCTATAATCCAGCCCTTGCCCAAGTTAAAGGGCTGGAACCAAGCATAAAACGCTTCTAAGAGCCCCCTCAACAACGGCAGGAATTGGTGAATCATTTCTCAAGGAAAAGAAAGTATTTTAAATTCCCCAAACTTTCCACATTGTGAAAAGGGGCTCAATCCTGCCCCACCACGCCTGGCACCCGAGCAGCTCAGACCTAAGGGAAGGTTTGTCACACAGCACAGCCCGCTGCCAGCTGCTCTATAAAACACCTGTGGTTACAGCATCCCCTTACCTCGCGGAGCTGTACGCTCAATAATATTAATAGGCTCGTATTTACCGTATCTTAAAAGCTAACAATCCCACTGCCAGCACTAATTAAAAAGACAAGAAACTGAAAGGAGGCTGTGGATTACTTCTTCAATATGGATTCATGCCTAGATTCAATAAAACCCGCTTTAGTGTTATAATCTTACTTTTCTTTCGAGAACACTACAAAAGACGAGTCTGCTTTTTGTTGTTTACTGGCTTGGAGGGTTTTTCTTTAGGACCTGTAATACAGCATTAAAGACGGGGGATGCAGACCGTTCTACCTGAACAAAACATTTCTGCTGCCCCACTGGAAGTCTGGGATGATGGCTGGTCCATTCCAGCCCCACTGCAGCCCGCTGATGCAGCCTGCCCTGGCCCCAAGCACGGAGTTTCCATGCATGATGCATTCACGATGCCCCACCCACACCGACCTGCCCTGCACGTACACAACAAGCCCAATGCACATTCATCGTGGGAACTTTTTACTGCACCCACCAAATAAAAATACTGCACTTACAGAACTTGTAACTGAGGGCACAGCTTCAGAGAACAGTGCCATATCCAGCCTCCTCATCAGAAACACACAGACCTTCCACCAAGATCCCACATGGTTGCTCTCCATACACGCTTACCCGCCTCTCTCCGAGTTTTCTTTAAGAGGAGCTGCATGCTGTAGGAGCAGTGTGCTGTAGGAGTGGGTACATAATGCAACACAGCAACATAAAGACATACAGCAGCCACTCTCCCCAGAGCAGAGCTTCTCCTAGATAGATCAAATCTGACCAGGCATCCCCTGTAAGCAGCCACCACATAACATCTGATGGAGACCTGACTTTAAGGGCCTGAGTTCTCTCACAAGGATAACTAAACCCTGTTTGATTTCTTGTTTTTCCTGTGGGATGTTGGACCCCACAGCTTCACAACAAGTCCTATTTACCTGCCCCTATGTCCATCTGACCTTTCTGCTCCAAGGAATGACTTAATTACGTGGAAGCAATATGAAACGATGGCAGCTTAGAAACATAAGTGCCCTGACTTCACATCTGAGAGAGCAGCCCATACCCCAGAGCTGTGGGGCTGCTGCTGGGTAAGGTGCCAGCAGGTCCTGGGGGAATCCGCTCCTGCCTTCAGTGCCCTGAGCAGCAAATAGCTTCAGCCCTGCCCCATTTCTAGCATGTACCTGATCGACGGCTAGAAACAAGGTTAAAAAGCATGAATGTCAGATGGTTAGCGGTGCTACCCTAGTTCTTTCATGGCAAGGTTTTCTTTGTAACAGCGATGAAAACAAGGAAATTTTAAGGAAAACTAATCTGAGCACATCAGCAACAACGACGTTCCTTCAGCTTGTGATCACTAATTTGAGCAGGAAGGGGTTTTTGCCCTTCTTTTCCTGGACTTCATTTCCAGGTACAGTTTGTTAAAGCCTGAAATCCCATCTGAACTTTGGCAAGTCTTTTAAAAAAAAGAAGAAAAAAAAAAGACCATTACACAAATATTTGGCTAAGTGACCCACGGCAACTGGGTAACAACAGTTAGAAGTTGTGTTTTCACGTATCAGCCCCAGAGGTTTTATCTGAAATAAAATCCTGATTATTTCAGATTCTGGAGGCAAAGTGTGACCTCGCCCCGCGTCTCCAAATCTGAAACACTCCTGTTGTGCCCCTCAGGAATGGCGCCTCTTGCTAGGAAAGAACAAAACCCTTCAAAAGCAAGCTTGTTAAATGAAATAAGGTAAGAAGGCCCCAAACACACCTGCAGGAATTAGTTTAGCCTTGAAGTTCTATCAGAACAGGTCACCCAAAATTAGAGATACACCCATCTGTCAGCACATGCAGCCCATCTCCAAGCATGCAAATGTCCTCTGCATGTCTGTACGCCCAGGAATGTTGCTGTCTGTAGCAGTTCTCGATCCTTATGGTCACCCAGTGAGAACCAGGGCTATGCCAGCACTCAGACACAAGGAATCATACCCACGTTGTGCATCGTGCTCCTCCATTTGCCTGAGAAGATGCGCTCCTGCCGAGGGCTGGGGGCCAGCAGCAGCACTGCACTGCTGAGCCCTGCAGCACGCTGCTGGATGGGTTACGCAGCCCGACTCCCTCCAGTCGCCCCTTTACAAACCTCACACTTCCAAGAGCCCAGAAAAAAAATCTTGAAAAGAAGAAATGTGATTAAAAATAAATTGAAAAGCCCAACTTGTAATAAAGCTGGCACTTGCCCCAGGCTTCAGAAGTGTCTGACACATGACACTGACTTTAAAGACACTCTACAGATACGATATACAGCTTTTATAGGAAAAAAAGAAAGGTATATTTGCACTATTTAAAGCAGGTTAGAAATACATTTTATCTTTTGAAAATGCAGGGAGCCTGGTTAACAAATGCAGAATGTAGCAACAAAACAAGCAACACTCATCCTGCTCAACTCTCACTACATAATGCCGCTGTTTACACTGAGCACCCCCAATTACCTTCTGTTAATTTTTTTTAATTAACGGGGTACTCACGCGTCTCACATTTTACTTTGTATCCCGATCTTTATTTACACCATTGCTGTTATAAATTACAGCCATGCTGCTGATACTCTTTGCACGTGCTGTGATACCCAATGGAGCTCCACAGGAGGAAGAACATAACACAGCAAACCGCGGCGTTTGATTCCGCTCTCATTTAAACCTATTCAAGTCAGACAAAACTCCACTGAAACCAACAGCTCTGCTAGTGGAAACCAGCACAGTTCTGCTCGCATGCACTGCCAAGCAACCTCCCTGCATGCAGCGTGTTCCCAAATAAAGTTAAATTGCTTTTAAAATATCGGCAATGCATGCAACTTTGTGTTAAACTGCTTCACCTTAATTCTGCAAGGTATTCAGGCACGTGCCTGGTTTTACTGGCAGGAGACTTAGCGTGACCTTGCTGAGCACCGATGCTCTTACATTCAGGCACATGCTGGCGACAAAAAGGCCACGATGGGGAACAGTTCCATGCCAATGAAAGACTTCCTCCCACCCTAACAGGCACACTGCCATTTTAAGCTCGCTGTATCACAGGTTTGGCTGCACGGTTTGTTAGATAACCCCTAAATAAGGAGATCAATGGAGGAGGAACAGTCTCCAATAATTTAAATAACATCAATCCTTAGAAAGAGGCTTTAGTTTGTATCTGATGCCTACTGAGCCTCTCTCTCAGGGTACACATGTGCTGGTGAGCAGCTTTGAAGCGTTCCTTTGTGCGGTTTCTCTAAACAGAACTCCTGAATGGCTAACTTTTTTGCTTACGAGTAAGCATAAGCAAACAGAAGGGCAGAGAGCACACCCACGAAAACAGCTGGGAACAAACACGCCGCTGCTGAATTTTCACAGGAGATGCGAGGTTAAAAAACAAACCTGCAAACGTATTTCAGAGGTTACAGCTCTTCAAAGAGCCCGCATAAACCCAAGTGATTACTGCACGATTTTAAGTTACCTCTAAAAGTAAAAGCAGCTACTGTAAAAAAATAAATACAGAAATAGACATCCGCAGTCTAAAGAGGACTCCTGGAGTTGGCTGTGCGTGTAATGCAGCTGATTACACACCTAATGGCCCAGGCTGTGCACGTACATGCTTGTACACGTGCCTGCACAGCTCGGGGTGCCGATGTCAAGGAGCTTTGAGAACTAAGAGTTATGCAGTCATTTATCGAAGAGCTCAGAAGCGACATAAAAAAACAAAACAAGGCAGGAAAAAACCTCAGTGACTGCAACAAAGTGGCAGTTCCACCTTTTCCCTTCCACACCTGGAGAAAATGTAAGGCTTTTTGATGTCAATAAGAACTTACCACAAAGACACCGGTAACTGCGAGGATAGAGTACGCTGCCAGAACGTTCTCAGCATGGGGTCATTGACAAGAGAACTAAAAATTGAATTATTAAGGGAAAAAAATCACCGATTCTAAAATCCAGGCAAGGTAGCCAGCCTATGTTAAAACTTATTTAATTTTTCCAGTGCTGCTTCACTCCTAGGCTCTGAGAGCCACAGCTTTTCCATTGAAAAGCAAAAGACATTTTACGCACAATTTTCCCTCTACTAGAAAGAGGTATATTGTGCCCTTCAGTGAACATAAAATTGATATTATCATCTCTTAGTTTATATCTCACTACTTAACCTTCAGATTAAAAGTTATTAGATTTGAATGACTAAAAAGACATCATGTCACCTTCCATTCAATGATGGGAGATCGGAGAACTTGAGGGTAAAGTCTGAATGATAAAAGCACGAAGTTGCCAGGAGCATGAAGTTGGTTTTCACATGCTCGGATACAACAGCACAGCCATACAAATGCAGCAACCTTTTCGTGATGTAATCTCCAAGTATCAGCGTCCTACAATGCAAAATCAGACACATGCCCAATAACCTGCATGTAGTTTAAACTCCAATGGCTCTTTCAATAGCAACAGCAGTTTAATAATTAGGCTTTATGTCTCTTCGGTCAAAATGACTCAACATGGACGCTCCCTTAAAGTCTAACAAACAAATTTGGTCTAACCCAGTTATGTCAATATGAAACAAAGGCTTTATCTATGATCTGGTTTAGCAGTTTTGTTCGGAGGAGATAAGTCCACACCGTGATCAATGGGACCATAAAACTCCTGATGCAGTTTGTAACCTCTCCTCAAGGGCTCCTGAAAAAAGATGAAACTCAGCAACCTACTGAAAAAAATACCATAGCATTCATTACTTTAATTTACACCATGATAGTCAGAATTCTTTCCAGCCTTATCATCTCTTTGATCTCTCAACAGTACACCAAGCCCTCCACTTCACGTACTTTCTCCTCACCTTTGGACATCAACAGAATCTGGAGAAGCCACATTTTGCCTCTGGGGTTTGCTTTCCTCAGTCTAACACTCCTCATCTCAGCATTTCTTGAAACAACTGCAGCTAAAGAGCTGAGCCTTGACATTTTCAAGTGATGCCACCAACAATGCAAGGACAGTGGGTGAGACCGACTGCTAAGAAAGCACTGACCTGCGCACAGATACCAGAACCTAGTCCTGTACATGAACAAAACTGCTCTTCTCATCTGTATGGAATAAAAGAGTAAAAAATACAAACCAGGATGCACTGAAAATTACATACAGCAACTTCTTTTTTGTGGATACATGCAAAAATGGTACCAAGCTCTCCAGAAAGTTCACAAAGACACTTCATAATGAGTGTAGTTCAGCTTAAAGAAACTTCCCTACAGTTCTTTATATAAACTTCCTCCTTGTTTCTCCACGTACCAGTTGCATCCATATTGTTGTCCCAGTTTGTCACAAACGCAGTCACCTTGTAACCCCTTTTATCAAGCAATCTATGCACAACCTAAGAGTACACTACACTTCATCAGACAAGCTATAGGCTTACATTATACAAACATTCCAATTCTGCCTGCTCAGCGCAGGTTGTCAATAAATGCAAGCAATTGCAAAACAGCAATGTGTGTTTTTTTCCTTAAGCGAACACTGATACGAGCCTGCCAGTTCTGCAAAATAAACTCTTTGCAATCTCTGTAGCTAATCTGTCAACAAATTACTATTAAAGTCATACCTCCTAAAAGTTAAAAGCATTCTGTGTTAGTCAAGAGATCCCACTTTAATACACTCGGGGGGCAGGACCTGAAGGTACAGTATCAAAGTGGATCTCGCTATTGATGCGGGGAGGTTTGTATTCCTGCCACCACGCAGCACAGCATTTGGTGTCTTGCTGCTGCCTATCAGCATACAACTTTATAATCATTCTCTTTGTTCAATTATATTATTCTTTCTCTACTAACAACATAAAGAACTCTTTAATGAATAGTCCCAAGGATAAAAACACATCATAATAAATAATATTTATTTTATAAGCTAAAAAAACCTGACTAGAACTGAAGTATCAAGCCTTCTATTTCTGCAGACATCAGAAACCACTGAAGCGGCTAAAGCTGTGATCATCTATATTAACAGGCTCTGTCCCCACGACTTTATTTCTTGCTCCCTGGTAACCAAGCTGCCCCACCACTACATGTGTTCTGCCCTAGCCTCCCTGGCTCAGCCCGACCTGCAGCTCATGGCTGGCTCTGGCACCCGCTTCGCACCACACACGTGTTCTGAAGGGTGCCCAGGAGTCACCAGAGATGCTGCCAGATGTACCTGGTGCCCCGCTCTCAGGCTTTCAGCCCCTCACTTCTGGCCCTGTGGGCACCTTGGGAACAAGTTCATGAGCCCTGCTGCCTGACTTCAAGCCAAACACCTGCTTCAGTCTCCTGAGGAAGTCTGATGACCCAGGAGACCTTCAGGACTATGCCAGGTGTTACAGGAGCTCACCAAAACCCTGCCCATCCCACCCAACTCTGCCATGAACCATCCATTCCTGCATAGTGCCAACCGCCTGTGGAGCCAGCAGCAACAGGAAGGCAATTCCTCCCACCCTAGCAGGAGCCAAAACTCTGTAGGAAAGTCTGCCTTCCCTCTTAGGCAGGAACACATATCTACATACTTATACATATCTACATTCTTATACAACTCTTCATAGGTGGTCTCAAAGGAGCCACTTGTACCGCTTTTGATCTTTGGAAAGTATCTTGCTTCACGATTACAAAGAGCAACATCAGTGTGAGCTGTGCATCTCCATTTTAGAAGACTGCTAAGACCAAAATAATTTTGCACCACTCTGTCTCCTTGTACCCAGAGATGACACGGAAAGCAAAACTTGCCCTACGAGCCCTCCTGCACCTGCCACAAGAGAGCTCGCGCCGCACGTCACTCCTTCAGACACAGGAACATCTGCGGTGCTCCAGTTTTCCACGATAAAATATTTACAAGTTTGTAGACCCATTAAAGCATCCTAAAAAATGGGACGCATTTCTGTTTTCCTTTCTCATCGTAACAAAGCTATCAGTTCTCATAAATTCATCAATTTAACCAAAAATGTGAACCAGAACTCGGTGCAGATGCGTTGCAGGAGCAGCTGTACGCGTTGCACCGCCCAGCCGCGCTCAGAACCACCTCGAGCAGCTCAGCCCAAAGGAGCGCCGCTGATTTTTGCTCAGACAAAACAAGTGCCAGGTGGCAAAAAGAAAAGATTTGAATGAAATGCTCTTAAGAAATAGCTGTTTAATTCAGAACTCATTCATTTGTATTGAAGAAGCGTTCTGTAGAACGCATTCTGTTAAGTGACCTGAGAGCATATGTTGTATATGGAGAAACATCTAAACATTATGCTCCGTGTTGCATGTGTATCTGTAAATGCTTGCATTAGCTGTCTGAAAACAACGGGTTTTTCTTCTTTTCAGTATTTAAAAATATTTTACAAACATAAAGATTGATATTTTTGTGCTAGCTCCGATCACTCTTTTGTTATCAGATCTTTCTGAGTAAGCATTCCAAACTTTGCAAGCGACTTGCTCTTTCAGAGATAAACTAAGAAACTGGAAAGTTACCCATCAGAACCAATTACCAGCAGGATCCAACCACAAAACATAAAGGTCTTTTAAGCACCAGAGAACAGAGAGCTGATGGAGCGCACTCACTGGGCTGGAAGAGGATGAGCAACCAGGAGCTGGAGCTGCAGAGCCGCAGCAGAGCAGCCCTGGCTGTGCCCAGGGCCGCTCAGTGATCCTGCCGCTCCGTCACTGCTTGCATCGGCGGCCACCGGCCAACACAGCCACTGCACGTGGTTCTGGTGCATGGTGAGGATTAGGAACAGGGAGCATAAGGGGAACAGCAGAGGTCTGCACGTTGCTGGTCTGCAGTGCCCTACTCTGCGTGTGTGTCTGTGTGTGTGTTTGTGTATACGTGTGTGCTTGTGTCCTCTGTGCCTCGCTGTGCACAAAGCGGGCAGGCGGCAGGGCTGGAAAATTCCATCGTGCCCCTATGGAAAGGCAGCATAATTAACTCATTTTGATATCAGGCCTTTTTAAGAAGAGACCTTTGCGTTGAACATATTTTACTGTTCGAATCCTCTTCTACTGTCCTATATTAATCAAAGCTGTAACCCCTGTTGTCTTTGCACTACGAATCAGAATGTGCCCCTGGCGAAGAATGAGGGAAAAGTCAACAGGAATTAAGTTTCAGTGCAACTGTTTACTCAACTGTGGCCTGCAGTTATTGAAATTTTATCCGTGGTTTTGTGTGACTACTGCAGTAATGAATTCAGCATGGCTGTGATTTTCTCACTGATGGTATTCTCACTTCAAGTAAAAACCTGTACGATGAAAATAACTGAAACAACCAAAGTCTGCGCTTTTAGTATCATCTGTTTTCCTGACTCGTTTAATTACGGCAGCTTTCTGTCTTAGGCTGGCAAACCGGGTCCCCCGCTCCTCGACAAGCCTCGAGTTTGCTTTGTTTTTGAGTGCAGGTTTTTCTTCTCCTCAACAACCAGCTAAAAAGATCACAGTACGCTTAGGGGAGCCTTAACCAGCTGCCAATCGCTTATTTAAAAGGTTTTAAGAATGCTTATTGCATTAGAGAAAGTGAGGGTTAGGCTAAGTGTATTCACGGTGGCTCCACCGCCGCCTTTGTTCCCAAACACGTTAATGACACGTGCCCAGCACTTCAGTGTAAAATTTCCTGAGAGGGCTGCAAAATTTTATCAAGAAAAAAGACAAAACGCATTATAGGGATAATTCACACTGCTGAACGTGGTCACTTCCCAGAAAATACACTAATTAAAATACAAAGGGAAAGCCCTGACGCATAATTTTGTTGCTTCGTGTGAACTGAAAAGAGTACTGATGCACGGGGTGTTTATTTATTTACTCCAGAGTTCTGCCACAGCAGATACCTCCTCGGCCTGTCTCTCTAATAGAAAACATTCTGTTGATAGAGGTTGCTAGGTTATATTAAAAATTGTTGCAAAAACAAAACTTAACGTTAGTGTGCTTTCCACCCAGTGACACACTTTGGAAACCAGTTATTTGTACACAGTGGTTCACCCGATTGCTGCCACCAGGCTCGGCACGCTCAGGCAGCGCCAAGAACCCCAAGAAGAGAAGCCTAACGTTCCCCTGTACACAGCAACTGCAATCCTCTACGGACAAAAATGTACAGAATGTGGTAGGCAGGTCCTGAAAGCATCCTTTGACTGGCAAATACAAAGGGGTTGGGAGACGTTCAACGCTTCGTGTTTTTTTCTGTCGGTAGGAAAATTGTAATACGTCTTACAGTACCTGCTGTTGCTGAAGATGTGTTAAATCTGCAGCCCCAATTTCAACTGAAGGTGTCTCGCCGTTTGATCTCACCTCCCGTAGGCTGCACTCTAGTAAGTGGTTGCCACCGCTCGCTCCATTCTGAATGGCTGAACCGTTACTTTTTGTCTCAGTCCCAGATTCTTGCATCATGACTCAAAAACCTGAAATAATTTAGGGGAGGGGAAAAAAAAAGCAGCTGTTAAAACAGTTGCTGTATATAAGGAGACATGCCCTGTTTTAAATCCTGCCAAAACTGTAAACATTTGTCATTTCCCTTCATACGATTTATCTTTCATTAATGGTTCGTGCTACTAGTTTATGTTTATTTATCTGTTGGTACAGCTATAATTTTAGTAAGTTAGTTCAGTTCTAAATATAGCATTATTTGCTCAACATCTTTTTTCCCTTAGAGAAAAAAAAATATTTTCAAACGAACACACAGAATCCATAATTAAATTTCTCTAGTTACATCTGGATGCTCTCCTTTGCAGCGATGAGTCACCCCTTGCAACATGCGATGGACAACATCAAGAACTCGATATACATTATGCAGGGGCAGGTAAGGGAAGCAGTGCTCAGCACTTCAGTTTCCATCCCCAACTTTTACTCCTATGAAGCAGTTTTGACTGAATCTGGGACGCTCTGGAGCAATGTGCTTCAGCTGCTCGTGGTGTATTTGGCTAAATACCACCATGGCAGTGACAGCTATTCTCAGCCAGCCAGCACGCTGCCCTCAGCTCCTGGTGGACGACTGCCCAGTTATGGCAGTGAGTCGCAGATCTCCCAGCAAAGAGGAGGATTTGGAGCAGGACTGCCCAACTGCTCACCCTGGGTCTCTCGGGATTCACGCACGTTTCTGTCCATTAACTGGCAGGACTTGAGCACAACAAGACCCCAAGCAAAGCACGTATGCCACTTTCCAGCTGCAAACTGCTACCTTTGAGATGTCTGATGAGTTGTTTTATGGGCATTTCCACCTGCTGTGCCCTAAGTTACAGGATTTAAATGTAATTAACGTGCTTCCTCCAGCCCATCCCTCCCTCTGTCCATGCTCTGCCTCTTCAGGAGGAAGAACAGATAGATATCCCTTCTGACACACAAGGGAAAAACAAACAATCCAAAAGGGAGAGAGAAAACAATGCATTTCTAATGGAGTACCAGGAGAAACCACTTTCCCCAGGAAGCCCACAGGAGTACTGGCTGGGGAAAGGACTCCTTTCATCACCAGTTCCTCGGCCGTCATGACCATTAACCAGAGATACATCAAGAAGGAATTGATGCAACTCCTTTCCTTCCATCTGAATTTGGGGTCAAGGCTCAAGAGGGAAAATGGAGTATTTCACTCCTTTACCCCAGCACGAGAAGGACCAGGTAAGACTGCGTTAGGTGAAACCCAGAGGCTCATTTTCATTGGGATGTCATCATCATGCATTGCACTGAGGAGATCCTGAGGCAGAGCACCCGGCTGAGCAAGGACACATAGAGAAAGGGCTGCAGGGCCTCCAGCAGATACCACCATGGAAAGAGATGTTAAAAGCAGTGTGCTCAAACAGTAAAAAAAAAAAAAGGACATTTTGTCCCCAAACCCTTCTGATGCATCAGATTGACTGGAGGCAAGAACAATTTTTCCACCCCACAGGACTGAGAAAAGGATGGATTACTTCTAGGATATGGTAACAAGAAGATGACTGAGCTCCTGAGAGCTTACTCCAAGACAGACTTCAGGCTCCCTCCTGCACCCCGAGTCCCACAGGCAGTGCCCACATGAGCAGCCAGCTGTAGTAGCACGGTTCCAGTAGCACTGCCAGCATTGCCAGCACTGCTAGGAACGGAGGGTGCAAAGCAAACCGTAGGACATTAAAAAGAAAACTGGGATGATTTGCACTTTGGGGCTCTGTTCACACAAAAAATTATTTTAAAAGCAGAAGTGAACATCTCTGAGCAGATTTTTATGTAAGAATGCCCATTTACGGTCAGTTGACTTCAGTACGCCTTCAGCTGGACACCAATACAAACAAATCCACTCTGCTGAAATGTCTTCAATGGAAAACAGGGTTTTCAAGGGAGTGAAGATAAAGCTGTTTATTTCTTCACTGTAGTCAAATGTGAGTTGACATAAATAATCACAGTTTGGTTTGATCATTAAGCGTCATGTCATGGAAATCAACCTGCGAGAGCTTTCTGCAAGAATGATTATTATTTGTCTGTTTGAGCACACCTAAATGAGCGGAGGTGACGGTACGCCGAGGATGGCTGAGATAATTGTCTCACTTCAGCACAGAGGAGCAGGCCTGGCAGAAGCCTATTAGTGAGGTCTGTCATTCAAAATCGTGGAAGGAAAAAGCAAATCGAGGTTGACTTCATGCAATACGATTATGTTCTGTGGCAACTGAAGGGAAGCTCTGTCCCCAGTGCCACAGTGACCCCGGCCTGAGCACAGCCCAAAGTGAGCAGAATGGTACCAAAGAAGCTGTTATGCACAGTGATCTATTATAGGAAATACCAAACTCCACCACAGCTTCCATGACACAAGACACCATATTCTGAGTTAAGAAATTGAACGGCGAAAGAACACATCTGTCTCATGCATTCTACAAAGCAGAATGAGTCTCATATCAATTCTGCAAAGGCAAATGTATTTTAACAGCCTAAAAATAGATGGGCTTTTATCAACTTGAGTATCTTTCTTTTTTTCATAAGGAATCTACACTACTGCAGGTCAGGGCTGGATACAGAATGACCCTTCAGATCGTTAAAGGTGACACATGCTCCTCCCCTCAGCAGGGTCCAAAGCTAAGCTGCAGTATAAACAAGAACAAATTTCTTGTAAAATTTAATCCCGAAATCCAAGGGCCAGTATTAAACAAACTGCTCTTCTATGACTTAATGTCAGCTTCATTTAAAAATATCACAACGGAGATCGATTTTTTCAAGATTCTGGTCTTAACCTGCACAAACCCCTTTCCAGTTTTGATGCACAGCCAAAGCCAAAGCCAAAGCCACAGGGGTTTGCTCCGCCTCTCTGTTCAACACCTTATGTTCAAGGTAATGGTGGAGAGGAACCAAAGCAGTGCACACGACAGCAGGCCAACAGCAGCCATCTCCCAGACGATTTGGAGACAGATTTTTCTAAGGGCGCAGTCAAAACTGAGCAGAGCACAGGACGGACGTGAACTCTGGCTGAGTGGAAATGACCTTCCTTAGGATTCCAGCGTCAGTGTTCGGGGTCAAAAGACAGAACCTGAAGGAGTCCTAATTTTGAAACTGCTCTGTGCTAATAATCCTTTTTTTAAACTGTCTTTAACGGCACGAAGACCAGATGCTGCAGATACCCATCCCTTAGCTCCACTGGACTGTTCAGATGAGCAAGGTTAAGCATGGAGATCAGCAGGCGGGAGGTGGGCACTGAAGTGTGCAATTTCTGCAATTCTGCTACCAGTATACTTTCTAAAGACCAGGCAGCGTTGTTTAATGTCAGCAGGAGGGAGGATTTATCGAGTGACGCACCCGTCAGAGCTAGGACCCCCTACAAGTCTGAAAGGCTGAAGGACAGATACTCAGCTGTGTTTGGATGCCATCCCATACAATGAGGCATCTGGCGAGATACTTTTAAGACTCCTCAATAAGCAAAAAGCGCCAATGGACACTTTTAAGAATCTCATCACCATTAAAACGCTGTCCCTTGGGACCAGGGATGTCCTGCTTTAAATATGCTTCCAGACACAACCCTGACTACGTGCAGATGATGATTCTGTTTTGGCTATTAGCATTCAGAGGTTTATCTAAACACATACAGAACCACAGAATCATTAAGGTTGAAAAAGACTGCTAAGGTCATCCAGTTCAACTGTCCGCCTACCACCAATACTGCTCACCAGACCTCAGTCCTACACCTACTCTTTCCCTAAACACCTCCAGGGACAGTGACTCCACCACCTCCCTGGGCAGTCCAGTATCTGGCTGCTCCTTCAGAGAAGAAATTCTTCCTGATAACCAATCTGAATCTCCTCTAGCACAACTTGAGGCCATTCCCTCTGGTCCTATCGCTAGTTACCTGGGAGAAGAGGCCGACCCCCATCTTGCCACAACCCCCTGTTTGCACACAGAGCTCACTCAACATTTCTGTCCCCTGGGAACAATGCTAGAACAAAAACGTTGTCATAACACATCCCCTCTTTATCACATTTGTGAAAGATTTTAAGCTAACAAAAAGTTCAGTCTTTATTCCAGGGCAGTTAATTAAGGTTGACCAAGTCAGGCAGAAGTAAATTAACTTGGCTGATCAATTATTTATATGAAGCAGAATAAATGCCCTTAAAGAACTTGGCCCAGCCATAAAAGCATGTGTAAATTAAGCTAAACAGAGATTTATAAAACATATTTCTACTTGTATGGAAGAGTTAGTGGTAAAATCAGCTTTAAGTAAGTGATTAAATGACAAGATCTAGTCCTAAATTCTCTAGCAGGCTCACTACCATACAGGCATCATTAATAAGGGAAAATTTTACCTATTTCTTGCAAGCAGCTCCCCCAAGCAAGCTCAGGACTAACTTCTGAGCGCTCCTCTGTCAGACTACAAAAACAGAACAGTGCTTGGAAGCACTTCACAGCAATGCTACAAAGGCAGGATTTTACCTCTTGAAAACTAACGTGCTCCAGAGCACAAACGGCAAGGCAATACAAAAGCAGGAGCAAAGCTGCTTCTTACCAACTGCACAGGTACAGAAGCAGAGCAAAGGCAGCCTGGTGCTTCCAGAACTGCCATCATCAGCAATGGGGACTACGATGGCTTTCTGGGACATCACTGACAGACCCTTTCAGGCCCAGTATCCCTGGGGCAGGCACCACAGGCTCCAGGTCCCACCACCAGCTCTGCTGAGCTCCTCCAGGAACATGCTTCCCGTGGTGAAGCTGAACTCCCCCCACACTGCTGCCCTGACGGCTGCTAGGCCAGCAAGGCAGCCAGCAGCACCGTCCCACCAGCCATGGGCTCAGTAAAACAAGGTTCACATGTGGACATTAAATGCCTTGTGTAAGATATGGCTTTGATCTTCTGAGGGGGAAGGCGTACAGATGTTCAGCTGCTCATTTACTAAATTACAGCATGTCACAATTAGCTGTGAATCAGCCAGCTTCACACGAACCGCTCAAGGGCTGCCACCACAGTGAGCACAGGAGCAGGATAGGGAGCTCGAGCTGTCCAGGTGGGCCCTGGTTTAGAGGGCAATACTGGTGCCAGGTGACACCACCAGGGCCGTGTTTGAGGTTGGCACCCCGACTCGTGGCATGACTTAACTCCAGTGCTCACCTCAAGCTCACCAGCTCCTCAGCTCACAAACCCCAGAGCTTCTCACTGCAGATGGGTGAACAGCCATCGTGCTTTGAGCTTTCAGTAGCCACCATTTTTCCTGCTGACAGAGTGTATTTTTAGGTATAATTATGTACTAAGTAACTACAGAACAACTTTTATAGGGTACCTTTGGATGAAACTCCACAGTCACCGCATTGAAGGCCACTCACCCACATGCTACTGGTGCCTGCTGAGCTGAGCAGGGGCACAAGAAAGGAGACCTGGCTGCAAAGAGCAAGTAGGGGTGGCTGTGAGAAGCGAAATAGCGAGGCACGAAGCGAGTCAGGCTGCTGTCCTGGAAAGCCATGCTGAGTCACAGCCAACCACGGTGCTCCTCAGAGAGGCAAGCCGGGAGCGAGGGAAGAGCGCATCGCGTCCGGGAAGTGAGGAAGGAGGGAACAAAGAGATGGAGACAAGGGGAAATCCTTTGATATTTCCTCAGCTTAAAGAGGTAATTCAGTGCATTAAAATGGATCCTTGAAATTTCAAAGGATAAAACTCACACAACAAAGATTGTCAAGAGTGCTATTTTCTAGGATTAGAACAAAAACGTATTGGGATTTGCTATATGATCTTACATGGCTGAGCAGGACTGTGTACTTGCTGTTATGCAAGCATCGCCTTCCGATACAGAATTTTCATAATTATAACAGAAAGGCGTAAATTTTCTAATGCATGGCAGTTCAAAAAGTAATCAAGAGAATGAGCCTGAGGGCTATTTTAATGTATGCAAAGCTAGTGACCCACAGTAAATGGGAGGTAGGCTTCAATGAATGCAAAGTAATGCACACATACTAAAGACCTGGTCTGATGAGGGACGGCTAAAATTAACACCCAATTAATTTCCGAATTGACAAACAAATGAAACCCATAAATCTACTTTCTCATTAATTTTCTTGTGGTATAATTTAAAGCAGTAATATGAGGGCAAAAACTGAGCATTATCCATCATAAATATCAAAAAGATAGCACTGTAACACCATAAATTATGCATATTACCTGTTGTTAAAAATGATTAATGTATTATCAACTTTATCGTGCACTGTATATGTCTAGACATATCTAAAATCTGAAATTCCATTTAGCACTTTGGAAAAAGGGTGCAGAATAAGTGAGATTATCCACACTGCATCCTCAGGTTTGCATCCGTCTGCGCCCCGGGAAGGGACACAGCTCACACCTTGGGCACCGGGAGGACACGGCTGCCTCCCTCCTGGGTCAGAGGGCAGCTACATTTCCAACAAGCTCAGCACCCAGCAGGGCCGATGCCCACCTCCAGCAGCCTCCTCCACCTGCCTACCTGCAGGCGGCCACAATTTAGGGGCTGTTAACTGCATACAACAACGCAGCCTCCTTTCACCGCTGGTGTGTAGGTCACACAGACTGGGTTGTTTCAGGGCCACAGGAACCTGAAATCATTTGCAGGCAGCTCAGGAAAAGGCTGACTGATGTTCCCGGCGCTCTGCAGGAGTTGAAATCTAAGGCAGCTGTGGCTGGGAGAAGGCAAGGAGCACCAGGAGCCCAAACCCGGTTGTGCCACACTGCCTTACTGTGAAATCACGGTCAAGCAACCATCAAGAAGCTGTCACTGCAGGTACTCCTAAGGAAATGGGTTCTGCTGAGGGTGCTGCTGACCACAAACAGTGAGAACAGAGAACACGCAAATCCAAAGAAAACTCACTGAAATGGGCATTAAAAGCTTGCCAATTGCTCATTTCAGAAGAGCCAGAGCTGATCCGCTTGACAAGTTCATGCACCAAGTCAGACTGAAGGGCACAGGTAGCAGCCTCACTTCTTCGCCTCAGATACCTCTTAGAGATATCCGTGTCAGTTCCCAGTCCACAGCTTGTGAGTTGGGACTGGATACAAAAGCCACAAGAAACCATCTTACACTTGGCTGTCTGATGCGGCCCACAGTGACTGCCCGGCTTGCTCCAGCCATTCACACAACCCAGCACTGGCTGAGGACCTGAGCGTAGGGCAGACAGGATGGACAACTCGGCCTTCCCCAAACAATCTTTGTGCATCCTCCTTTCTTTTAACACTTTCATGCAGAAATTACTCCTAGTCTGATCATGGATAAATAAATCCCGTTTGTACCACCGGCTCCACCCAGCAGGCCAGCCCTGGAAACCCACACTCAGCAAGAAGTTTGCGCCGTGGCTGCAGGAGGCTCGGAGCTGGGCTGCCTGCAGGGACTGGCAGATGGGCTGCTCCACTGACATGGCAGCACTGGCAGAGAGAGCTCCTTCCCCCTCCTGGGCAGAGCCATCCTTCCGCCATGAGCTCAACACAAGTCATCCTTAATATCACTGGGATCATCGCCTGCTTGGAAGGAAGGGAACGGGAAGCCCAAAAAAGAACACCAAACCAAAACAGAACTCAAGTTTCACAGTGCCACGCTCCTCCACAAGTGCTGCCAAGTGACCTGGGACAGCAGCACCGTTAGGAGCTGGCCCCGCAGGAGCACAGCCCCACTGCAGGGTCCCTGAGGCACACAGCGGCTCTGGGGTGGGACAGAGGGCTCAGCGTTGGTTCGTGCACACCACGTGCAACGTGAGCTCTTGCAGTCTCTGTCCCAGAAAAGAAGGTGAACAGAATATTCAACTCAACAAAAGGGCAAAGTTGCATGTAATAAATACGTAAATGTGGTCGGTTTATGAGGCAGCATGGACCGTGAGACAGTAAGATGACTCCAAACCTCACACGACTCAGTGCTGACTGCTGAGCAGTTACAATCCCACCCCCAGCATATCTCCACCGAAGCATCTCTAACCCCACCGGCCTCCAGAAGCCAAAGCCACCCTGAAGGCAGGCACTGCTGCACGACCTCGCTTCACTGCTTCAACACGGCAAGGGCCGGGTCCAGCTCAGCTCATTTAGAAATGTATATTCAAGGTATTTTTATCGACACTTCACATATAAAGGAGCAGACACCACCTCCGTGCAAAAAGAGTTCGCTTCTCTTCCTCAAGGTCACACCAGGAGGGTTATTCCCTCCGTGTGTGAAGCCCCAACAACGCACTGTTGGTGCGAACAGGTCCTGCCCAGCATTCCACATCCAGGCCACAGCCAGAAACAATAATAAACAATCATTCTGAAAAACAAAGATGGTGTGAGTGAGTCTTCTTGCTCATTTGCAAAACAACCCAAAAGCAACAACGACCAGGACGGTGCTCTCTAATTAAGACGCTCAGAAACCGAAGAGCAAACAGTCAGCAAACAGAAATTTGCAGATGTAAATGCTGTTTTCCAGTTATAAAAAGCATCAGAGCTCACTTGCAGGAATGGCAAGAGAGCATTTTTAGATTTGGTATTTTCTCCTCATTCAAATGGCTCTGCTCTCACACCAGAGCTTCTCCCCAGACCGCCTCCGAACCAAAAGCGAAAGCTTTGCCTCTCCAAAGCCCGCACAGGGCTCACGCATCGCTCCCAGCCAGACACCAGGGCAGGGGGAAGGCAACGCAGCCCCGACCCAACACCGCACACAGCTCGAAGGCTGTTCCTTTAGGGGATTACCTGGGTGGTTAGCCCTATACCTTTGTCCCAGACCTTCTAACTCCTTGTTTGCTCCATGCAGGATTTTCTAGCCACCAGCCGGCTATCGCTGTGCTAGTCGTCTTGCAGGAGTGCTCTCTCCCTTCTGAAAAAAGCAAACAACTGGATAGATATCATTACACTAAGGAAATCTCTTGGAAAAACCAAACAACTTGCTAATCTTTCTAGCCCCTTCACCCAAGTTAAAGATAAGCAAAGCAAACCAAAGTGAGTTTCAGCCACATTCCAGGGACAAGCTCCCCTTTTTCTCCTTTATCAAAATCCCAGCATTTAAAGGTTTTTTTCCAGACCTTGCAGGATAAACTGCTGCTCACACCCGCAAACAAAGCAATATTTGTTTAATAACTGATTGCTGCCATGGGTACAGTAAACAAGGGGCCCAGCATTTGTGTTTATGAACAAACACATCATCTTGCAAGAGCAATTTAACATTAACCAGGTGGAATAATCAACAGATTTCATAGGTGACACTCGGGGCAGGACTAATGTAAACAGAGCAGGGAGGAGAAAGGGGCCACTCTTAGGGAATCAAGGTTGAGGCAAATGCATTACAGAGTAAACAGCTGGGAAGAACTCAAGACAAACAAATAGTCATTCTTCTGACATTTCGAGAAGCAGAAAGGTTGTACGTTACATACATCAGCTGCTGACCACCATGAAATCCAACCAGTTGGGGACCAGCATTTCTTGTTTACACAGTGCCATGTTTGCTTATAAACAACAATTTGCTGTTACCAACCTCGCATTACTCATTGCATAAACGAGCAGATCAAGTGAAATCCTGTTAACTCTTCTGTGCATCGAGGACTTTTTTCCCCTTAAACAACAACAAACATAAAGCCTTTGCAGTCTTTCTTTACAACCTCAGGACAACAGACAACAGAGGAAAACGTGCAGCCGTGCATCTGTCAGATAAAGGGTGAAGAAAGGAGCTGAAATCACATGAAAGTGTTCTAGGGAACAAGATTTACCGGCCAAACCACTGATGTAGGAGATCTATTTACATTAAAAAAAAATCAGCAACTGCAAAAGGTGGGATGCAAAATGTTAACTCCTCTTGAACAAACAAGCAAAATGCTGCCTTTCTACACAACTCCATCCCTTCCAGCGTGCACGTGTGCTTTCACACACACATCCATGCGCCAGGCACGGCTCAGCCCATGTTCTCCTCCCTTCTCTTGCCCACTCTCAGCCCTCTCCTTCTGGAGGTTTCCCCTGTTCCTTCCCACGAACCCAAGAGGGGCCGGGAGCCCCTCCAAAGCCCCTCTGTCTCCCGTGAAGGCTTCTTCCAACTGAAACTCCTGTTCCCCAACCATCGTCCACCTCAGCACCCACAGACCACAGCATCAGTCCTCGTGCAGCTCCAGGGCTGGAGTCCCTGGCACTCCCCACCCTACAGAAAGCATTTCCTTGCCCATTTCTCAGCCCCTTGGCACTCAAGATATGCCCTGTCACACTGCTCCTCCACAGAGGTTTCTGCAGCTCCTCTATCTCAATCGCCGATTTGGGGAAAGACCTGAAGCACACAGGGAGAAGATGGATGGGGGTTAACCCCGGGCTCTGGGTGACATTCCTGCCTGACACGTCCCCATCATTACCTCCACGGGTCCCTGCAGCCCTCCCATGTGTAAAGAAGCTGTCTAAGACAGGGACAGAGGATGGGGCCCGCACTGCAGGCCCTTTTGTCCCCCAGGTACCCCAAGCTGTGTCCCTGCAGCCCGTGAGTGCCACTGCTGCCACCAGCAGCGACTAAAATCATCCTGGGTTTGAATGTGTGCAGCATCCAAGGTCACAGCTGGCCCGGGCACCGACCTGCTCTCCCTTGTCACTTCACGTGCAAACAGCACGGGGCGGGAAGCCTCCTCCCTCATCATTTTTCCACAAGTTTTAGAATACTCAGTACTTTTCTTCCCAGCACAATCCTGGACATCTGTGGTTGGCCAAGAAACTCAGTTTCCCTTTTCAGCAAATATTTAGCCTTTTGTTGTACTCAAGGAAAAAAAAAAAAAGCTCAAAAGCATGAAATCAGTACAAGCTCCTAATAAGGCAGGTATTTAAATGCAGCCCGAACGTAGCATTGTTGAGGCAACCTCCTGTTTTTTCATCCGTCAGGCTGACAGCATAATAGCGGGCAGGATGAAAGGTGGGACTCGAGCACGGAGTTGGCTTACGCACACCAGGAAAACACAAGTGCTGCCCCATTTCCTGTGCTCCAGGAGAATATTTCTGATGTCTGGGGCTGCCGGGGACTTAACTCTGAATTAATGATTGCACACAATGCCCTCCTTTCTCCCCTCCCTGCAGGACAGCGAGCGCCAGCCCCACCGAAGGGCTGCGGGCGGCCGGGCACGGGTCACGGGGGATTTAGATGTTTCACAGCAGCTTCAGAAATTCAGACACCGCAACCTGAAGGCTTCGGAACACATCAAGCCCTGCATGAAAGCCGGGACATTTCCCTCACCTCGGCCGCGCCGCCGGCTCTGCGCTCCTTTTCCTGCACGTAAAATCACAGTTTGTTCAGTACAAAGTGACTACGGCATGATAAAAACTATAAGCATATCATTCAAATGCTTTATTGGTCAAAGAGATGGATGCTTTTATTAGCCCAACCTTTTTTGTAATGGAGTGCCACTGATGACCCGGTGTTAGCCTCATTCCCTGCTATTAATCACACCTCTAAGAGCTCATTTTGCTTTAAAATCTTAAGAAATTGCTATAATTTAAAGACATGGTGTCTACATAATGGGAAATGCTTCACAGATTGTATCATTTCACATAACACGGGATTTTTATGGCAATGCTGACCACCATAGCAAGGTATTACAAAACTCGAATAAAATATTTTATGAAGAGGATCTATACGTAAACTTACTTTTGTGTTTGTGGTTTGCCACATCCGTGACGCCTTAATCACGGCCTTTTGGGAGCTGCAATATTTAACTGCATGTGGCTTACATAGATTAATGCTACGGAAACACTCCCTGAATAAATACAAGCAGAACAAAACAAAATTAAATGAAAATTGAATAAAAGACAAGGACTGACCAGGAGAGGAAGTCTTCTTCCAGCTACACTCAACTGATTTAACACCAGGGATTTACGCGTCCATTGACTGTATTATCTCTCTCCTCTCTGCACGGGGAAAACAGACGATGTTTACTGTGAAAAACTTTTATGACAAAGTGGAAGCATCTTAAGAATTTACCTATGCTGAGAATTAAATTATTGCAATGACGGTCTTAACCCATATTATTAGAATGTACTTTGCTCAATGTTTTGACAATGTTGACTGCTGCAGGAAGGAAAACACATTTAAGACAATTTCAGCCAAATGCAAAAGCAGAAGCCTTCAATTTTTCAAATGTAAAGTAAAAAGCATCTTTAAATATCTCCTCATGAAAGAAGATGCAGGGCAATTATGTTATATGGCGAACACAAAGGAATGCTCTTTTCTCAGCTCACTAACAAGATATTAGTACCTACTGGCCTTAGGAACACTACGTGTAAATCACATCACATTCAGAGCCTCTGAATTCATTATAACAGGAGCTGGAGAGAAATGTTAACTTCCCAGGTTGTTGCTAAGGATTAGCCCTTGTTTACAATTCTGTATTTATAGAACAAGAAAAATTTGTCAAATGAAGGGCAAAGAGGAATGCAAGAACACAAATTTAGCCTTGATTTCAAAACAAATCAGATCTCGCAACCATTCCCTGAAAAGAAAACCACAGTTTTTAATGTGAAGATGCAAATGAGCCTCAGAATATAAAAATGTTTTATAATTCTGTGCATTCAACACTACTAGATGTTATTTAAAGCATTTATGTTAACATTTCTCATGCTCACAGAGCAAGGCCGAGATGCTGCAAGCGGCAGCTATTCCCCACGGATGGCGTTTCCATGGGGTCCACATCCCCACGCAGAGGGCCATGCATGGCTCCCAAACCTCCGGAAAGAACACGCTGGCTTGCCCAGATGCAGCACATCAATGCAGCACCCAGAAAGCAGGGCTAGAGACAGCAGGACACGCAGGTCTGAGCACCTTGGCAGAACTGGCTGGGGGAGTTCGCACTGCTCTGCCACTGAGCATGAAGAGAACGCTTCGGCCTCCAGCACTTTCATTTCTTTTTGCAAACAAGGGCACACCCACCACAATTAAGCTGCAGAACTATTTTCATGAGGACTTCTTGTTTTCACACACTCAAAGCCTCCTAAGACCTGCGGTCCCTCCCATGCACCCAGCAGCAGCTGCCTGCATGAGGAAAAGCAAGCTCTTCTGTGGTTTCATCCCATGGAAAAGCAAATGGCAAAATGCTTTTTCCTATTAAAAAAAGAAACCACGGACCTCTGAGCAAGGTGATGTGCAATAACGCTGAGCACCCACAACTGAGAACATCCAGCCCCTCTCCAAGACTACGTAGCTGAGTCCTGGTGGAACATCCCCAACCTGCTGGCCTTGCCCCATCCACGGGCGATGGCTCTCAGAGCGCAGCTGGGACGTGGTACAGAAGGGACAGCATCATCCACATGGAGCAATGAGGGCAGGAGCTGCCCTTCCTCCCACCTGCTCCAACCACACTGCTTCATTCCCAGGAGCAGCTCCAGCTCCAGCACAGGGATCCCATTCCACCCCACCAGGCTGCTGCGCGGGAATCGCACACAGACGGTCCTCAACATGCTCAGCGGTGACACGCGGATCCCGAGCACCCAAAAATACAGTTGGTCCTCATCACGCTGGCCCGGCAGAGAAAGAAGTGTGAATTTTTTCCACCTCAAAATTTCAGCCTGTGCCTGAGAAAACTCCCTAAAAAAGCTCTGTCGAAACCGATTTGTTTCCACTCACCAAAAAAAAAGCACATATGCCTACTTTTGAGTTTGGATGCAGGAAGCCAGGCTCTTCATCCCTCTTCTGCACGGTGGGGCCCAGCTCAGAGGCAGTGGGGAGGCAGCTAGGGACCGGCCACCACTGAGCACCTCCTGCTCCTGCAGCTGCCCAAACCTCCCCACACGTGGCACCAGCTGCAAGCGAGCAGCACCCAAAACCATGCTGGAAGGGGCTCGGCAGAGGCTGCTCCCCACTTCTGGAGCATTTTGGGTGTCGTGTCCCTGGCAGCAGCAGTGCTCCGATACAGGTGGTGAGAGTTAGGGGCTAACCCGTCCCTGCCTGCACCCAGCACAGCCTCTGAGCATCTCCACGACACACAGGTGCACGGCCACACTGATGTGCTGCCAACTGCACAGCTTACACTAACAGCTTCCTGCTCCCAGGGCTTGTGAAAGAGAAGGATTCCCTCTGTTCACATCCCATTCAAGGCAAAGCTATCCGATGTCAGGATGTGCGGTTAGAGGGTAATCTGCACCCTGAGCTTCGTCGTGCGATAGCGCAGTCACAGACTGCGTGATCCCCTCCTTTGGATTAAGGCTATTTGCACAAGTCAAAGCAGAACAAGAAGAGGAACAAAACATACAGCGTATTTTGTTCTATGCTACAGCCACTTATTTCAACTGCCTCAGCCGAAACCTCAGAGTAAACACAGCTTTAAAAGAAAACAGCTAGAATAAAGAGTTTCTGGAAAGTTCCTCCTGATTATGCATGCAAGAATTCCGCTACTGCTTCCTCCCATCATCCGAAAAATAAACCAAACACCCAACTTCCACAACTATCTACAAAAGTGCCATTTTTCTGAAACGCGCTACAATACAACCTGAGGTCTGCAAGCTGTAATGAATGCATCTTGTTTGTAAAATACACAGAGGAGCTCAATTAAGTGAACAACTGTAAAGGAAATAGAGCTGATAAAGGAATTAATGCTCTGTGTGCCAGATCAAAACACAGCATCTAGGATAACAAAACCATGTCAAACATGCAACCGTTGAAGACTTGAAAAAAAATAAAAAAGCTAAAGCCTAAAATATTGTAAGCACACAAAATTAAGATGTGCAAAACTGGTTCCACAGAACGGAGCTGGGAGCGTGGGCAGCTGCGGGAGGACTTACTGACTGCACGGACAGACGGATGCTGAGCCCGGGGCGCAGCAGCGCTGCTCTCTGGTCACCCGCTTCATAGAGGAGGCCGACTCGGGACCCGCCGATGCTACGAAGCCTCCCTTGGGTTTCACCAAGGAGACTCAGCCGAGCGGTGCTTTCACACGCTCCCTTCCCGTCGCACAACCTGGTTTCCGAGGGAAAAGCTCACCTCATCCTCTCCCCAGCCCCGCCAAAGCAAGGCTGAAATCACTCCCCATGTCAAGAGGCTGCATCCCGCCCTGCCCACGCGCTGGCAGAGAGCCGCGGCCCCGTGCTCCCGGCTGCCTGCACACAGCACCGGTGGGAGCGGAGCGGGGCTCAGGCGGGAGCAGGGGCACGGCAGAACCTCACGCCTCGGCTCCTCTCCTTCGCAGTTGGCGTGTGAACTCCTAACTGGGAGATTTCAGGCTCCCACTGATCTCCTGGCAACTCGAATGCGATTTTCAGGAAAACAGAGCGCGAGGCTTTTGGCACACAGAGCTGTGCGCGGAGGCTGTGCAGACACAACATGCAAAGGTGATGCTCTTGCAAGCCTTTGGGAGCTTCCTGGATTAAACACGGGTTTGGAAGACGGGAGTACGAAATCCTGACTCCGGCAAGCAGTAATAGAAATCTGTGTTCAAACAGCTCCACAGACACAGAATGGGCGTAATGTCTGCATATGGCATAGCTGAGGCTGGGAGACAACGCAGCGCGCCCACAGCTACACAGCATGCAGCAAGCTGGGCACCCAGAGCCATCGAACCAGCCCTTCTCACACACTTCTTACTTAAAAGGCAACGCTATAGGCACTTTCTGGCAGCCTTGAACATCAGTACACTCAAGGGAGAGGAGGGAGGAAAATACTTCAAATTACAGAGATGCTAATCTCCCACTTGTGATGTGTCCGGCCATTAGTCAAGTTGCTCCGGCAGAGCATCTGGCCTGAGCCACAGCTCCATCAGCAGCTGGGAAAAGGCTGCCGGCATCTCCTCTGCTGGGTGTGGGTTTAGCACAAAATTCACCTTTGCCATTCTTTCCAATAGACCTTTTGCAGACAGAGGAGGCCCTTCGGGAACGCTGCCCCCAGCCCACCAACCTGCAGGCAGCTTCGACCAGGAGGAGCCCACCAGGGAGGGATGCAGAGGACCACAGACAGCAGCAGAGCCTGACACACTGCTGCCAGCAGCTCCCACAACACTAAGTGCACAGCGTTGGCTACCAGCAGCAGGGCCCAGGGATGGTCATGGCCTACCAAAGCCAGCCAAAGAGCTGTAGCAATGGCAATGGACTAGTACCAGGACTAGCTCAGCCTCAGCATTAGTTAGTGTCACTAAAAAATACCAAACAATGTGAGAGAACACAGACTGTTGTATCTGAAATGGAATATAACATACGCCCGCATGGACATTTGTATATACGCATCTACACACACTGCTCTGTATGGTAAGAAATTCCAATCATCACGCTCAG
>JACDJE010000011.1:370656-380656 GCA_016647715.1 Pavo muticus | reverse complement strand
TTGGCTTCGATTTTTGATGGCTGTACAAACTGCTTAAGCTTCTCTCCCAAGGCTAATTGCATCATCAAGGTCCTCTGATGAATAAAACCTCTCCTGTCAACTTCAGATCATCTCCTAGTCTTTACATCATAGATTTAAGCAGGGCAAATGATTACTGTGATGTTGCATTTTGCGCTGAATTAAAGCTTCCTAAACAGCTTCAAGTTCTTTAAGGTGTAAGAGAGATCAATACTTAAGAGCAAAACTGCCACTGGCAAAAGCGGAACCGTCAGAACTGCACAGAGCCTGCAGCCTTTCAAGTTAGTCACCGTGTGGTCCCAGTGCTTAACAGGTGCCAAGCAAAGCGTGCTGTTTCCAAAGGGGATGGCTGTTGTGTTCTGAGCCTACCTCTCAGCGCGTCCTGCGGTGCCAGAAGGCTGAGCCTGCATGCCAACCGGCGCTCCTGGCGCAGCCTCCACTGCACCTCCATCGACACTGTGTGCCCGTGGTGGCATTTCCTCTTCAAGGCATCGCCCTCCTTCAGTACCTCGTGTGCAACACAGCCACACCTAAGATTCAGGCAATGCTGTATGCAGAGCCAGCTCTGTATTACAGAACAGTGAGTAAAATCCAGCAGCAAATACAACACTAAATGAACCACGCCTGACATGCTGCTCTCTTAGCAGCAACTGTGGACAGCTGGAAACTACTCACCACTGTGTGAACAAATAACGTTTTCAAAGAGATTCCCAAAACGGCAAGTAAGTGCACAACTGGCATCACCACAGCAGGGTGTCTGCCTGCTGGAGCTCTCTGCCCTCACACCTGAATGAGATGAGCAATGTCAGGTGAGCAGCACTCATGGGCAAGCCTTGAGCAACCTGTTCACAAGAAGCTACACCCCACCAGGAGAGGTCTGCAAGAAACCACAGAGAGGCCTGTCTTGCCCAAGAACATGGCTGATAGCAGGAGTCCGCCAAACCAGAGACCTCCCCTTTCTTTGCTGAAAAGCAAAAGCAAGTTTTCAAACCCACTTTTGCTCCATAATGGATCATTTTTGTGAAGATCATGACTCCAAGGCTGACAGCCACAAAAATTCCTTAGTTCTTGGAGACAATTTCATTTTAAATAGCTTATTTCCGTAAGCAGAGCATGAAGCAATTTCACTCAGACTGACAAATAAGTAAGGGCAAGGATGCTGCATTTGAAATTCAGAGATAACTAAATAGAAGCAAAATCATATTTAGACATGATAGGACCCGGAAACAGGTTCTCTTCCACTCTTAAGCTGAAGCTAAACAGTCATGATATGATCAAACAGGTTTTCACTTTTGCCTTGTAAATAAAATCAAAGGGCAACAGTCTTTTTTCTTTGACGTCTGCAGTTAATAAAGAGAGAATAAACATTACCCACTCTTACATGGGGAGGGAGGAGAGAACATTTCTTAATCTCTTTCCAAAGAGGATGAACATACAGCATGCTTCCACCCCGCGTGCCCCATGAAGCTGAGGGATCCAAGTGCATCTCAACCGGAGTTAATCACGGCTTGGCAACAGCTCTACAGCACAGGCGGGCGCTGCCACAATCAGAGCTCACAGGATGCAGAGGATGTTCATCAGGGAGCTGGGGCACATACACAGGTCTGATGAAGCCAAGTGCACACAGAAGCATTTACCGGTTGCAGGCGACCTAGCTAAAGTGGCTGCAAAAGACAGTGGCAGAGCAGGTGTAAAGCCCCCATCCCCCCTGTCACGTCTCTGAGATGCTCTCCAGACATCTTCAGCCCAAACATCTGGAGCTTATAAAGGCACAATGAGAACATAATGCCTCACCAGAGCAGGTGAGAGCCAATGCAAGCCAACACCCTCCCCTTCCTCCGGGTAACTCAACCATGAGGTTGTTTTTCTTCAAAAACGTTGTTATTTTTGAGCAAAATATTTACATGTCTGACTCTAAATAGGCTCTGGCATTTCTGCCAGGGAATCGGGCACATGCCTGCAATCCTGAAGGGTGACAGCAGCACCCTGGCTGCGCTCACTCTTCCTCCTTTCCAGGCATTTCCAGCGATGCAGGCAGGTCACAGGGATCGGGTTCAGGAGGGACAGACCCTCAGGAATACAATACGCTCTCCAAGAAGTCAGAAAGGAAAAAAACAGTGTGGTGAAAAGGCCAAGGAAGAACAAAAACACCTGGGCAAGGCCCAGCAAGAGGAAGCGAGGATGAGCAGAGCCTGCAGAAGGGTTTACACTGCCTTTGAAGAGAAATGCCTGATGTCAGATAAAGCCGAGAACCCAACCCGTGGGGGGACAGGAGATGCTACCTTGAGGAATCTGCCTATTACAGGATTAAGGGCTGCAGTCCCTCTCTCCGAGGACACGGAATGCCAGACTCTGGCCCGAGGGGTTTAGTGGTGAGGTCTGTCCAGGCGTGTCGGTAGGAACTCTGCAATGCACAGAGGAGAACACTGTCCAAACCTGTAGTATCTAAACATAGGTGTCATGAAAATATTAAATATTTCTTTGAAGGAGAAAAAAATACAGAGGAATATGAAGCCAAGACACACGTTTCTTCAGGGAGTAAAACGTGCCCCTCCAACACTGTGACTGTAGAGTATATTTATACCGTGTTTAAAAAACATTTGTCAAGCATATCGAAAACCCAGAAGTTCCCTGTCACACAGCTTAATTCCTTATATTCTGTCTATATGCATATATGGGGCCAGTTTGTTAGGGGGTGGAGGTGTGTAGCAAAGCTCAATCTAGCGAGACATGACACCAGAACGGTGAACAATAAAAGCAAGTGCAGCATATGTGCTGGACATTTTGTGAAATAACCCAGCTACAATCTCGACTTCTGCAAATTTCCCCGCACAGAAGTTGGTAACTCAGTTTCTGCTGTGATTCAGCTCAGCCAGCAATTAGGGCGTTCACTAGCCTCCTAACTAACATTTATTCAGGAACTCAGAGATTCTAGGAAATATATCTTTACTTTTCAACTCTCTTTTTCAGTGGAGCTCAACAAGCTGTAATCTGGGGATTTTTTCTTTCCTTTTCTTAAATGTCAAGGCTTTTTTTTCTGTCTAGCTGTTAAGATTCTCTATGGCTGTAAGATCTGAAATGGTAGCAATAATTATATTTCCTATTTTATTACTCGTCATTTCCCCCTTTGATCAGAACTCGATGCCGTTTAACCACATTTATATGGTCATCCTGCACACAGCTTCTAAATACAGAGTCATTTTCCAAGGAAAAACTACAGGAGCCGGGTTTCCCTTTACAGCACACACATGGAATCCCATACATTTGGCACCAATTTAGCTTATGATCATCTCATTCTTCCTTTTTATATTTGCTTCATTCAAAAAGCAACATAAAACTCCCTGTTCTCCAGGAATCTCTCATTGCTTCCTACTGCCTTCCTTCATCCGCCCAGATCCAACCCGCTCTTCCCAAAAGACACCACCAGTGAGCACAAGAAACATCCCACAGCTAAACCACGGGTCTCCAAGCTTTGATGAACATACTCCGCAAGCCTTACCTCAGCATGAAGCCTAGAAAACTTTTCTTCCATAGCCTTCTTGTTCCTCCTCAGGTGCAGAGCAAGTCCAGTTTGCAAAGAGGCAAGGCCCCAGTTGGCAGTGCCCAGCCCTGTCCGTCTGGCACAGGTGGCCGTGCAAAGGGACTCGTGCAAACAGGAGAGCACTGCCTGGGTCCATATGGTTGCTAATGATGGTAAAACCCTGATGAACTTCACAGAACTCAAACAGAGCTGCTTTTGATTTAGGCCATGCACCTGAAAGCAGCATTTGTTTCAGTCAACTTCCTCAAAGCGATGGTCTCAGGAAACGACACAAACAGCGCAGCTCAAGAATTTGCAGTTCTTTGGAAAAGGAACGTGGGCTTTTGAAAGGCCACCCTTAGGGTAAGTGTTTTATTTGGAGAAGCCAAGGCGAAGCCAAATTCAACACAACCAGTGCTGGACTCCTACCCAAAGCCAGCACGTGGCACAAGCAGGGCCAGTGGCTGTGAGGCTCCAGTCAGTTCAGTCCCACATGGCATGGGAGCAAAAGAGAGTGGTTTGTCCCCAAGTCCTTTTGCTAACAGCTCTGCCTGACAGACTTCAATCTCAGCTCAGGGCACTACCACTCAACGCAATTTCACTGCACCGCTCTGTCTGCCCAGCCAGGTCAGCCAGACATCCACAGCTCTCGCTCACAGGAAAATCTGCTGCTGGGAAGAGGTACGTGCAGCCAAAAGAACTACAAGACGTAGATTAAAAGGCCCTAGCAGCTACTTGACTCGTGCTACTTTATTTTGTGTACACTTCAGACCAGTAGCAACAGGCAGACTTCCCCAGCTTCCCAAAACATCGCCGGGTGCTGCAGGTGAGCCCGGCTGGGAGCTGCTTGGGGTCCTGAGGCTGAGAAAGCAAGGCAGCTGGGCACAGTTGCCAGGGTTTCTCATCAGATGTCCATTTCCACAGCCATGAAAAGAGGTGCTTACAAATATGAGCAAACCAATAAGAATGGGGAAAGAGAACTGCCACGCTCCAAAACCTGCAGTCAGCTCGGTTCAGTCAGATGCGGAAGGCCAACAGCACAGTGCTGGGGTAATGGCACAGTGACAAATAGCTGTTTGCCTTAGCTATTGGTAAATACAAAGACAAATTCCTACAGCTTTTTCACTGGATACCATTAAAAGACTATGTTGAAAAGCATTACAGAGATAGAGATCAGAGGCCTATTTTTGTTTCTATGTCTTGATACCCAAGACTTTGATGGGGTAAGTTTATTAGCATACGATAAATTGCTCTTTAATCTGGTGTAGTTATAATTCTAGAGAGAGGTTCAGCGGCTTTGCTCTCAACCAAAAGTATTTCTGTGAAGAAACACTTGTTTTGCTGGGAAAGGGTAAGAACAAAGCTGTTTGTAAACAAAGCTGTAAAAGGAGAAGTCCGTCTCCCATGAAGCTCAGCACTCCCTGAAATAACTTTCTGCAGAAAGCTCCCATTACCTGATGTGAAAAATTTCTTTGAAACCAGCAACCCTGAATTACACAGAAACGCTCAAACAGGGCTGCACAGTGCATCGTCTGAACTGGTATCTCTTTTAATTTCCCACCTGATTGGGTTGAAAAGGTTTGTGGGTTGGAAAGTGCGGAAGGAGGAACTTACTGAAAATTGCAATCCGGGATCAGATTAAAGAGGGGGATGATACAGGGAAAATCTTCATAAGCGGGTTTCTTTATCCGGAATGAACTGACAAGGTCCTGTGAGGGGAGGCAGGATATGTGTTCTGTTAAGACAGAAGACGGTAGGAAAAACTATGCCTGAAACCGCCTTTGAAGACAGTTCTTACAGCACAGCTCCTTTACGGGTGAGATACTGAAATCACTTTGGAAGAAACATTATCTCCCAAGAAGATGAACGCTGAAGTTCCTGCACAGTGCACTACATCGTCACATCCATGAAACACTAAGAACACCAAAAGCAACCATCCTGCCCCACCTCTCAGTCCATCCTACCTTCATCTGGCTGGCTGGCCCTGAAATCTCTCCAGAACCCAGGAGAGTGACGCTCAATATACTCCTTTCTACAGAAGCTGAAGACACAACACCCAGGACATCCTAAATCAATATATACATTACCTGTAAAAGAAAGGCTTGAACTGTAATGCTACTGCTAAAACAGATAAAGCCAAGAACTCTTCATGAGCTTTAGAGACCACAGCTTTCCAGCATTACACCAGGCTCCCTCTGACCTCCCGGAGCAGCTGGGGAGAGCCTGTCCCGCACTGCCCCATTTTCAGAAGAGCTCTCTCTGCCTGTGCCCTTGGTTGGGCTCTGAACACAGATGGCAAGGAAAATGCTGCTGGGTTTGTCTCCTGTGCACTTGCACACAAAGCCCATGCTCAGGCACACAGCCTCAGAGAATGGACATGGAGAACCTTTCCTCTTCTGGTTTTGGAAGCGAGCCCTGAGATCTGATACTACAAGCTTATGCAGTCCATCCCAAAGAATTGGCTGGCATGTCATTATCCAGGCTCTCCTGTCACAGAGAACACAAGGGGCCTGTAAAAGCAGAGTCACGCTTTTACTTGTCTCCATGGATGCTCTCCATTCCTTTATGCAGGAAGGGATGATGGGAGAACTAAAATCCTACTGGTGGGAAGAGCAGGGGCTTTGTGAGAATGGCTGCTGCGCTCCTGACACGGAAACGAAGGTACAAATTCAATGGGGCAGGCTTGGCTATCATGGGATGCCTGCTGGAAAACAAAACAGCACGTGAGAAATGCACAAAGAGACAAAGTGCAGGTGAGGACCATAAAAACCCAACGCTGGGCAGTTGGTAAGCACAGGACCTCCCGTTTATTTGCTATGCACCGTAAAGGGGTGGGGGTGGGAGTGGAGAGCGTGCGCTGGGGATCGGCAGTTTCACGCTGCTCTCCCAGGAAGTTATTAACTTGCATGTTTATGGGCAACGGCACAAACTATTTGTGGTCATGGGACCCTGTGCAAGGAAAGGATTGCAAGGTTTTCATAACGCTCTTCAGTTAACTTGGTTACCCACACAACAATGGCTTTCTGAGAGGCCAACTGCTGCTAAAAACTGGGGACGGGCTTTACTTCCAGAGGTATTAAACTATGAAAATATCTAACCATAACAGTAAGCAGCTATAAAAAGAGCCCTGTTTATTTCACATGATTTCTTTGTATGCCACAGCGCTATGAGAATACTTCAGCTCAATGACAACATGGTAAATGGGAAAAGATTAACTGTTTAAGTCAGCACTGCTCATCAGCTCATCTCTGTTTGCTTTCGGTGCCTTTTATTCTTCTGAAACCAAGGATTTCTTTAGGATGAGGAGGCAGAACACTGCAGGAATGCCAGTTTTTAAAAATTAAATTCAAAACTAACCTGATGTTAAGCTCAACCCAAGCAGGCACCTTGAAAGCAGAAAGCAGCGATGAATGAAACAAAGCAACGCCACAGGTTTTAATTTCGCGCTGCCATACGCCATGTTGGGTAGGTGGCCCACAAACCTGCCTAGCTCAGCAGGACCCCGGTGTCTCCCATCTGCACTCTGCAGATCACATCCAGTAGCTTTTCTGCAGTGGTGGAGCAGCACAGAGCCCTGCGTGCTGCACAAGGAGCAGCCACGGCCCACACCTGCAGAGCACGCAAGGCCTCACCTCGTGCTTCCAGCACCAGGGTACAGCAAAAAGAGGGGGGAGAAGGAAGAGCGCAGTGGTTTATCGGGAGACCTGCACCACTCCACAGAGGACACTTCCACCCCTGCTAATCCCAGCTCCTTAAAGCAACTCTCAGTAAGATAATGAATCCTTTAAATGTTACATCTTGTGTCGTGCATTATTGTGGTGCAGCAACTCTCCACATCAAACAGTCATCAGCGCTTTTACAAAGTGGGCTTATGAGAGACCTGCTGAAAGGCGCTGTGTGAAAAGAAGTGGAAAATTAAAGCTGAAGCAGTCGAAGAAAGGGCTTAATTTACTGGCATGTACAGTATGCAAATGAGATTACTCTCAGCTTAACTGCATCATTTATGTCCATAATAACGGCATCATCATTACAGGGCTCAAATTAAATTACACCATAATTAGCATATCAAAGTGATTGGTTAAAGTTTAAAACAAATACCCAATTTTGTTAATGAACAGCTGTAATTGTCATGTACACTTCAATGAAAACTCCCTAAACAAATATATGTTTTAGAACAGAGAAAGATTTTGAAGCAGACAGGTCTGCAGCGGAGGTAAATTGCCTAAAAAGGAATGACACCGACTATTCTATTAATGGTAATGCATGCTCATCGCTCCCAGGTAATAAAGCATCCCATCCGTGCCTCCTGCCCTGCAGCAGGGCCGTGCCACTCCACCCCCAGCAGCCCGCACCGCTGTGACACCGCAGCACGCCGGGCAGCACGCAGCTCCACCTGCTCCGACCACATCTCCACGGCACTTTCAGAGGTGAAACTGCACCGGCCAAGTTTTTGCTGTTCTCCTCTCATTAAAATAAATAGGGAGGTGGAACCGGCGGGTTTGTCACTGTTAGCCTGACAGTCGCCGACGCATTTGCATCGATCAATCAGCACAGCTGCACACAGTAAGTGCAGAAGAGGAGCAGAGCAGTGCTAACGCCGCACGGAGAGGGCAGGGGCTGCCGAGCACCCGGAGCTGCACCGCTGCGTCCCCAAAATGCCGGCACTGCTGCGCTGGGCTCTGTGCTGCTGCCCGGAGTTATGGCAGGCGACACCGGGAAATATACTTGGTGCTAAAATTGGGAATGCACTTTCAAATATACTTAACAAGGAAATTGAATGTCTTATTAAAGCCGTATTATCAAAACACTGTTCAAAAATTTAAAGAAAGTAGCTTTTCATTTTATTCATCGAGGAATCCATTAAAGCCTAAGCTCTGAAGTAGTATGTAAATTATGTGCCTTTCAAGGTAGAGCTAGGGCAAATTCACTCCATCAACTAATGATGAACCTCATTATGTGCAGGGAGTATTCATAATGAGGAAACAAGCCACCCGCCATTCCACGTTCCAACATAAATCCCTGCAAAATGTGAATATCTCCACGTCTAATTAAGGGCCACTAATTCCTACCATCCCCTACACGGCCCAAAAAGCAAAAGCTAGAAATGTGCTTTAAAACACATCCTTTGATTTTTAAAACACACATTTGTGTTTACCACAATGAGATGCAATTTAAAAAAAAACATCCCCGGTTTTATAGGATAAAAGTTTGGGAACGCAGAAGTTTATTGACATTGCCTGACCCGGCCTTACGTTTTCAGAAGGGTTCTGCCCAGCAAAGGTCAGGCTGAACAGCTCAGCAGAAACACAAATAAACAGGCAAAGAGCAGAAATGTGCGAGTACCTACGGAATGACATTTTAAGCAGGGGAAAAAAAAAAGAGGAGGAAAAGCTGAGCTGCCCGGTTCTGCTCTGGAACTGCGACTTCCTTAAAAAAAACAGAGATCCCAAAATCAATTGAGGGAGGCTGGCAGCAGAGGCAGGAAGAGGGAGAGCCAACTCCGCTGCCAAGTCCACAACAGGTACTGAGAAGGTTTTGGATCGATGCTCAGTTTAGGCAGAAGCTGCTTCCTTCGTTCCTTCAGCCCTGTGAGAAGTGGGGACTGAAGGCAGAGCTGTGTAACACGGGTTTGATGAAGGACGCCCTTCCTCGCTTATCTAGCTGTGCTATTTATGCCCGCTCCTTCAACAGCAATGCATTTCTCACTGAGTTACATAATGCCGGGTGCATCCGTCCCCATGCATTCATTCGCTCTCGCACTGAATTATGAATTTGCTGCGCTTCTGGCAGAGGAGCGGACAGGTTGCTGACTGATTCCCCTCAGCACGCCGTGCTTCTGTGTTACTGCCCTGTGCAAGCGTTTCCCTACATCTCCAAACCCAGCCCAGAGGCACGGCAAAGCCTCAGAGCCTTTCCGTTTGCAGGAAGAGAAACCGTCCTCCTGAGCCAAATCACAGAGAGGCTTCAAGGAAAGAGAGCCGAGAAGGCACGGCGGGGTGGCCTGGGAAACAGGGTGAGTCCTGGCGGGGCACGTGGGCGGCCCCAGCAGCCTTCATGTTACACCACCCGAAAAGTTGGGAGTCCTCCTGTAAAAATACCCCTCGCGTTCCAGCCCTAGAACAGTTCATTTAGAATTCACAGAAATTCAGAGCTGCTAAGAGGAATACGTGCACATCAAATCATAAATGCAATAATAATAATAATAATAATCAATACTTCGAAGAACAAAAGAGAGCACCCAGATGAAAGTATTTTAGCAACGCACGTTTTCTCGAAATAGCAGGGCAGGGCATGCTGGGGGGCGGGAGGAGGGGGCTCCGGCGTCTTTAACTTGCATAAAAATAAAACTACACTCCCTGGAGCTGCTCCCCGGCACGCTCGCTCCCTCCTCGCCTCCATGGAGGGCTTCTTTTTTTTCTTCTTTTTTTTTTTTTTTTTTTTTTTTTTTTTTTTTTTTTTTTT
>JACDJE010000011.1:344679-370422 GCA_016647715.1 Pavo muticus | reverse complement strand
CGCGGGGCGCCACAAGCCGGCCCGCCGCAGCACGGCCCGCCGCCACTCGGCTCCGCGCGGCCGGAGCGCGGAGCGGAGCGAGGAGAAAAGCGCGCCCCGCCGCCCCCCACCTCCCAGCAGCGAAGCCCGCGGCCCGGCCGCCCCGGCGCAGCTTTACGTACACGCGGGGCCGGGAGGCGGCGGGAAGAGTTCCGCGGGATGGATTTGACACTTCTTTTCCGGGCAGCCTTTTGTGGAGTTGCGCCGTTTGTTTCTTATTGTCTGAGCAGCAGTTGGAAGCGTCTCCCCGAGGGGGCCCCTCAGCCCGGCTCGGCCGCTTTGACAGGGAGGTAACCATATTAGGATGTGTATGGCAAAGTAAACAATAACATAGTTGCAATGAAATGGAAATTTTTTTTCAGCTAATAGTGTTGGTGTCAGCCCCGTTTTTAGCCTGTCCCAGTAGTTTTGGTTTCTGGTTTGAACAGGCCGTGTTTTTTTTTAAATTAAATATATATATATATGGGGGGGAAGGGGTGGGGGCAGAGGCAAGTGCTAGCAGCTTCCAAATGTCTCGCTGCGAGCCTGCTGCAAACGGCTCGGGCACGGGGAGAGCGTTAAAGAGCCAAATAAAGCCATGCCACTTCCATCCCTGGAAAAAAACAAAAGGATGCCCACACGCGCTCCTGAGCCCGGCCGGGGGAGGCTGGGCGAGCTGCGGGGCTGCAGCGGGCCGGGCCGGGCACAGCGGTCCGCCCGCGGACGCGGAGCGCAGCGGTATGGGCTGTGCGCAGCGAGGCTGCGGGCTGCAAAGCTCGGAAATCGCCGGGTTTACGGGATAAAGCACTGGAAGCAAATTGTAAAATGCAGGTGTCAAGTTATTCGGTTTAATCAGAAGCAGAGCTCGGCGCAGTTGCCGTGCAGAGGTTCCCGCAGACGAAGTTCTGCAGCCGGCGAATGCTGGGAGCCGAGCAGCGCTGCCCGAACGGCCCTATCACGGCCCAAGCCCCGGGAACAAGTGCAGCATCTCGCAGCGAAGACGAGGCGGCTGCCGGAGCTGCAGTCGGGCGCCCGGCGAGCGGGGCCGCGGCCCACGGGCAGCCAACAGCTCCGGCAGTGCGGGGCGGGGGCCGAGGGCGCAGCACTCGGTGCATGGGCACGGCCAGGGGAGGCTGAAGGCGGGCGAAGTCGCTGCGAGACCGCACACTCAGTACAGAACAAAGGCAACATTTCTCTTACAAATATGATGCATGCTTCCCCTGCCAAATTCGCTCGTACTCAGCTCATCTGCAGCAATCGCAACATCAGTGTTGACATCTAATGGTACCTACGAGCATCTCTCTGCCTTTCCATACGGCGTGAGCCTGCTCTGCTAACACACTCTGAATTTCCCAACCATCTTGTTTGAACTAAACATCCATAAAGTCACACGGCACGCTGCTCAGCCGCGCTCCCCCAGCCAAAATAAGAAGTTAACTCGACGCGCTGACACCAAACCCATCAATCACGCGACCAAGTAGCAGTTCAAAAGTTCAAAGACATGATGGCCAGCTCGCTGCCACGCAGCACTCACCCAATAATAATTTGACTCCATCACTCCTCATAGTATAGACAATTTCATAGCATCATTTTCATTAGGCTGTCTCACTGAAAATTGCCAGCTATTTATGTATACGCTAAAATAAATTAGCCATTTCATCAAGCACCGTGAGCCTTATAAAGTACATTAACACAATACTCGATTTTCCAGCTGGAGTAAATAAATAAATCAATAAATTCAATGCGGAGTAATTTTTATATATATACAGTTTTTTTTATCGAGGAGCTTCAGCTCTCAGCACAGTGTTTTTATTGGGTTTATTTGTTTCAATAAAAATTGAAATGGGCCACTGATCTTAGCTGTAGGATCTGGGGGGGAATCATTAACATTAAGGAAGTATACTGGGCGGTGCTGCCAACTTGCAACATGGAATTTTTCATCAAAAATCATTTCCACTGCAGCTGTTAAAGAGCCACCCGGCTGAAGGAGGCGACCCCCAAAGTGTCTTAATGCTGGAAATGGGGCAGGTCTCCAATCTGCCACCTCCACCGCAGCCTTCAGCTGCTCTGTGACGAGGACAAGAATCAACACGGGAGCAGGAGGAAATAAAATACATCCCTTATGGCACAGATCAGCCTCAGCAATGAAAAGAAGTACGAACTGAAACATACCATCTAAGCCCATAATGATTTAGCATAATTCCTTTGAAAAGGCTGCATGTGAGTAGCAGTTTGTAAACTGCCTGGTGGTAACAGAGGTACTTTCTGTTCATATTCACTCTTTAACCTAATCGGAGGAAAAGTAAATATCAGGTCTCAATTTTAATGACTGACTATAAATAAAAGCTTTTACCCAAAATGCACGGTTTGCAAAGATAACGATTTTAAGTATGATGTCACTGGTGACCTGTTGAACTACGTGGCACATGTCAGACAGACGTCTGTTTCTTAAATTGCAGTAATAAATTAGTAGCCACTGAATCTTCTGTCAAGAAAACGTGAAGCTTTCCTATTCAAATAAAAGTTTAATGAATGTTTCAGCTTCAGTGGAAGAGCTGAGATGGGGGATCAGTGGCTGGGCTGGCTGCTCTGCGCAGCAAACCCCAATCCCTGCCAAATGCAGTCTCCTCTGCACCCAAATGCACAATACTACTGCTGTGAGCAAGAGAAACTGTCTTCCATACCTCGGAGGTGTGGAGCGAACCCCGAAGACTTCGTGCCCACTGAGAAGGAAGCAGTGATGCACATCCCACGTGCAAGAGAAGAACTTCTTCTTCTGTCCTCTGTGCAACACTGCTTCACAAAGCAGATGGTACGGCAGGGTCCAAGCCATGGGCAAGGCTTTCCTTGAACGTTACATTGCTTATGTGTTAGCATTCCAAAATACGGCACATGCACACTTGTGTAGTGCCCCCCCCATTTCCAGATACATATCCCGTAGCTGTGACCACTAACACCACCAAACGCAATGCATCCCACCTGAACAACCTTTTTTTCAGCTGTTAGCAAATCTGCCAAACGTTCTTCATTTGCACTGAATTTTTCCTTACTGGGCGTTCTGCCACAGGGCAAATTCTTGGAAAACGTTTCAGCCCAAAACGCTGCGATGCTCCTGAGACAAGAGACAGGGCAACCACGGAGCCACCCATGGCCAGCACCCATCCTTCAAGAAGCCACCGAGCTCCCACGTGCTGCTGAACGGACATGGAAATAAGGCGGTGAACGCCCTCAGTGGGAGCTGTTGTGTGGCCCCATTCGTTGAGGAGACAAAGCTGGGTCAGGATGGAGGACAAGGAGGAGAGAGGGACAAGGAGGCTGGGGAGGAGAGGTACTGTCACTGCCTGAGCACGGAGCCTGTTCCAGGGGAGGGCTCTGTCCCCCAGAGAGGAGCCAGAGGCTCTCATCCAGCTCAGGAGCAGGAGTGTTTTGTAGACCTGCAGCTTGGCCAATCTGAGATCAAGTAGTGCAGTTACGCCCAAAGCAAAGTCCCTGCTTTCAGTGCAACCTCACAGAGTCAGAAAGGTCGGAAAAGACCCCGTACAGCCCAACCATGCACCCACCAACAATGCTGCCCACTGAACCACGTTCCTTACTACCACATCACCTTACACATTTCCACATTTTAGCCCCAAAACATGGAAAATCCTCAGGCTTCCCAACCACCTGGCTCTAAATGTGTTTCCACACAGCCAGGGCAGCATTTATTTCTCTAATCCTCTTCTGAGAAATGGCTGCATGGTCTTTGTGGAAAGTTCTAGACAGAGAGAACTTCAGCCCAACCAGCTTGGCATTTACTCACTTGAGGAACAACAGGGCTTTTCATCAGGAAAAACCTATTTAAAAAAACAAAACACAACTATTTTTAAATAGAAACAACACTGATCTATTTCCTGGTGTAAGTAAAGAAATTAGAAAAAATGTATATATATTTTGATGCTACGTTGCTGGTTTCCCCATGAAACACTACCAATGTTTTCTCATATTCTACCCTAGGCACAGAACTAGTAAAAAGATTTACACAAAAAAGCTGACAGCCATCAACCCAACATGTAATGAAACAATGGAACAAGCCAAATACAGAAGCAAGGAACGCATGGCCAAGACTTCCCCATCCGACTCATGGGCCCGCGCCCTTCAGCACACAAAGGCGGGTTGCCTTTTCCTCCATCCAGCCTCTTTAAAAACCAAAACTCAAAGACTCCTCCTGCTCTTACTGCCCTCGCTGAGCTGCCCCTGCCCCGTGAGGCTGAGAAGCCCCCAGGTGCAGCGGGATGCGCCTTCCACATCTCACACATCCCACGGGGAGGGGCCGGGCACGGCAGCTCTGCTCCAGCGCTCGCAGATTGCTGGCTGGGTAGAGCTCCGAAGGAGCCTGAGCTTATGATAAGCAACGGCATACTTAACAGTTACATATTACTGTTCATGATAATGCAATATTTCATTTGGGTGATTTAGAAGTCCCTCTTGACCAACTTACAGTGAGACACCAAACGCTTCATCAATCACAACCATTTTTATTCACAATCCAGTGCAAAAACTACAGGGAGAGTTGAGTTTTCAGGAACTCATTGGGGAGGGTATTGCTACCAGCATTGAAAATCCTCCTATCTCACCAATTTTTATGTTTGATTCAAATATATTTTCTTTCTAAGCAGCATTCCATTTTCCCGCATCTCTCTGCCGCGTTTCTTATCATGGCAGCGGGAAAGAGTATCCAATTTAATATCTGTTTTGCAGGACAGGAGATTTTTTCATATCTTATGCACTAAGGAAAGCTGCAGGGGATGGCTTAGCAGGCTGAGCATCAGGTTTTAAATACCTAGACTCCCTGGAACCACAGATCCCATCAGGTCGACTGAGCCCTTCATGTTCCTGGGGTAGATAAATTAAGTGTCACGCTGTTTACTTTGCCGGGATCTTTCCAGTGAGACCTCTGCAGTAAAGGTCCTGTCTGTTTTGCGTGGAGTTTAAGGTTAAAGTCTCGTGGCTGAGGCACAGCACTGGGTGCCACCTTGATCTCGCTAACGCTAATGGCAGTTCGGCCATTTCTGTTAAGACAGACATTCCAGGGATCTGCTCCCAGACTTGCTCCAGTGTCACTGGATGACTGAAAATTATTCAACAGCTTATCTGCCTCAGGTTTGGTGACTGTTAAAAGAAAAAAATACAGGTGCTTAATTCCTAAGTTATACAAAACTGTCAGACCTAGGGATGACAAAAGAGAGGTTCGTCATTTTTACAGGCTGGTTTTTGTGACCGGAAGGAGCCCCGCATTTCTGCAAAGCCACATCCCCTCCCTCTGCCCTGCACCACGCAGAAGCAGTCTGCTCCCACTGTGACCAAGCCACCAACATCAATGACTCACACCAGGAGCCTGTTAGAAAGAAATACCTGGAGAGAAGTGGTATCAAGTGCTCACAAAAGCCAAAAGGTTCCTAACAATCACAAACCATCACAGGTCAACAGATGTGCAGAGGCACGCACCCATACTCACACACACACAAAGCCTCAACCATGAACATTTCCAGAGGTTGCTTCACCTCCAAAAGGTTCAATTCATGGAAAGCAGACCCAGTGCTGAGAAAAACAGGACACGGGGCAGCTGTAAACACACTCTGTGCACCTACTCCTGGCCTTACTCTTTCCTTCCCAGCTACCATTATTTTAATGCATGTAGATGCACTTCCCTCTCAGTAAGGAAGACGAAGGCCAGCAACAAAGCAACAATTAAAAAAAGAAAAGACAACTGTGTTCTTCACAACAGTTCCCTTTTAAGCAGAAATTAAGCAGAAAGCAGATTTCCTTTTGAAGTGGTTAGAGAAAGGACTATTTTTTACTTGCCTTCACAACAGCAGACAGCATACATTCAGTGCTTAGGGTACCAGAAATAATAACGAGCACTCCTGAAATGCTGTGCGTCACAGCAACGTACCAAAGGCTAAGCATGGCTGTGGCATGCTGGCAGGAATCCCCTCTCAGGTGCTCTCCAGTGGCATGCAGCTCCCACACTTGTTTCTCGAGCCATCCCAGGGCCTGCTGGAGCTCTGGCAGTGCATGGGCATAGGGGCCCTGCTGGGCTGGCGTAAGAAAAGAAGGAAGAACCAGTCCTTCAGCTCCGTTTAGGCACTGCTACATGCAATCTGGCTTTTCAGGTTATTTGGCTAACCAGAGGATGTGGCATCAGCCCAGTTGTGAAAACAACTCACATTCAAGCTAAGAAATCCAATGTGGTAAATGTATTGTTTGCGCTGCAGAGGGAAAAAGCTCTGCAAGGGAAAGGAAGCAGACCATCACTCTGGACAGGGACAGTTTTCATGGCAGCGTTTGGGTGCGTCCCACACGCTCAGCCGTGGAAGGGGACAGAGGGAAGTCAGTGGATGGCCATGCAGCTAACTAAAGCCATTACAACAGAACCTTCCAAACCTGTTCTGAAGCAATTACTAAACCTCCTCGTTAATAACTTAGACAAGGAAGGGCGCACGCCCCTGACAGAGCCCTTGCCATATGGCTGTTTTGCAGGAGTGGCTCCAAGCTCATAGAGCAACACCAAAGCCTTAAGAAAAGGAGCAGGAGCCAGAAGATGGGAGCATCCCTCTGCCACAGACCCATCTCTCAGCAGCCCAGTGTTCCCATCCTTCCTGGCTCACCCTAGCAAGATGCCTTCCATATTCCCATCTGCCCTCTTTTGCTCTCTGCCCAGCAAAATGCAATTGGCCCAAAGCACTGCTGGCTGTCATGGGTGCTGGCAGCTCTTTTAGTGATAGGCAAATCCTTCATGTCCAGCACGTCCCTGAATGCACTGAACCCTGGCCAGAGCCTTGCTACGGGTCCCAGCACAGGCAGAGCCAAGCAGAAAAGAAGACTGTTGGCCCTGACTCCAACCCCCTGTTTCAGTGCTTTGAGTCACCAGTGGTCATCGAGGAGACTTTCAGATGTGCAGATGGGGTCAGAGGGAGGAAGGCAGAGTCAGGGCTGTGCCAATGCAGGCAATGCTGTTTCCAACCAGCAACGCAGGGCCGGAAATGGAAAGGATGAGGCAGATTTTAAAGGGAAGCAAAATCTCTCTCCTCTCTGCCTATCGGGTCTGAGAGGTAAAAGATGAAACAGGATGGAACTGGTTTTGGTTTAAAGCTGCAGAGGAATCACAGGAATAGAGCACTTACAGAGAAATGTATTTTCACGTAAACTTTTATGCTGCCATCCCTTGTAACTGGGCATCAGGGAAGATGTTAATAAACACCAGGGCAAGAAAAACACAGTAAAAAATATCAGACTACAAACCCATCTCTTCCAAGATCTCAGAAATAGCTCTGCAGCTACATACTGCAGGGAGCCAAGCACACTTAAATGCAAGTTTGCATCTTAAACATAAGCACACATACATACAAACAAGGTTCTACAGATACTGGTGCGCTGTACCACAATATTTTCCAGGGCCAGCACCGCTGCTTGTGTTACATCGCTTGTAATGCAGCTGCACATCAGGCCCCCAAGAAGGGGCCTTGGAAAGAAGCTGAAATAGTGACACAGTTTATGTTGCTGGGGTTATTTCTGAGGCACACTTGCTGTTTACTGTGTTTCTATTTCCAACCGAGCTGCAAAGTCCGCCCATAAAACAGGAGGAGGCATTTCTTTGGGTGAGGGACATCGCAGCACAGGCGAGGAGGAGACCTTCAGCTGGGCAGAGCTCCACAGGAATGCTCCAGGCCTGATGTACAGCCGTTTCCCCTCACGAAGAGGAAAACTGTATTCAAAATCTCCAGTTACAAGGCTCCTCTCGGTATATATTCATGCAGGAAGCTCAAATAATTTAATACCACGCCTCACTAATCATGTGAGTGCACAATTTTTGCAGGGCCAAACGGTTCTTGTGCATTTTTATTGTGCATCTATTGTTCCTGGCTTAAAGAAAAGATGCCTCAGAAGGTTACTGGTACTTTTGAAGGTGGTATATATCTGTGCCATATACAATCAAACGTGATTAATTGTAGGCTCACTAGGATAGATTAACCTGCTCTACAAGGAGTCAAAAACTACTCGGAACCATGGCAAATCACAGCATATGGCCAATTGGACAACTCCATTCCACTTCAAAGGGAAATTAAGTAACACACTCTAGGGTATATTCTCCTCTCGTTACACTCGCAAATCCCCATTAATGCTAATGATTGCACAAAGTGTAAGAAAAATGCTACAAACACATAAAACAAAGCAAGATTGGTCAAGAATATGCAAAAGCATATGCGGAGGGATCTAAAGAGCATTTAAATGAAAAACAGCTTCTTTCTTTCCTCCCTTCCTTCCTTAAAAGCAAACAGCGTGCGCTATTGCAAATATATATAATTTGCCAACACGCGTAAAAACTACAATTCATGAAAAAGAGTGAAATAGAGCCCTGAAATTCAAGGCCAGTACAAGCTCCTCATCTTGACTGGAGATCAGAAAGCTGGCTCCTCAAGTGAAAAAGAACATCAATTCCATTTTTTCTAAGAAAACCATTTCCTACCAACTTTGAAAACAAGAATGTCTACAGTGATCTGATTGGACTCTGTGATTGTTTTGGCTCGGCTCCCTCATCCCTCCTCAGCTGGGTGGCTAAATGTTAGTCTAACCACGAGGTTCAGAGGGTTCTCTTCTTATTAACCTTCCACTTCACGTTTCCAATTTTAGAGAGCAATATAACTGCCTTCCAGAGACGTCACTTCTTCTCAGTTACTTCCGAGGTGGGAGTTCACATTTATGTCCACAGCTGTGATGTGAGAGTACTGCGAAAGGACACCACAAAGTTAACAGATGGGACAACACAGAACTAATCGGTTGGACAATACGGAGTTAATAGATTGGGGTTTGGCATTTCTCTGCTTCCTTTGGACTGTTTCTTATTTGTTTGTTTATTTTTTTCAGAACCACGCAAGAGCAGTTGGATGGCCCCAAAAGGCTGTGAACTCTTGCCCAATTTTGAGGCACAGACACAAAACAAGGAGACGATCCCTTACACTCAGCCTGGTGACAGCAACCTGCGGCCATGCGTGGCGCTGGGGCAGCCCCACAGCTGGGCCCAAATGCCCCATGCCACCACCAGGTTGTCCCCACGGCCCACCAACACTCACGTGTCAGTAAGAAGGGTGCTGAGGTGAGGACTGAACACGCACAAACTGCTCCTGAAAGCCTGCCCCCAGGACCCCCTGTTATGGCCCTGAGTCCTCCTCCCAGCCCGCTGTTATTGCAAGCCACAGGACGTTTTCCAGCATGGTTATTAGCACCACCTCAGTCAGAGCTGTTCAAGATGGATCTTGTCTTTGAGCAAGCAAGAAAAATTCACAAGGGAAAAATCAGATTTGGAAACTAACCGTTTTGTAATCTCCTGCCACGCAATTTGGTTTTCAGGCAAACTTCCAGCCCTTTCAGTAGCAAAAAGAAATAGACAAATTCAGCGACTTCCACCACCTCGTGGCGCAGAGCAGGGCGCGATACGATGCCACACGCGCTGCAAAGCTGCGCCAGCGGAAGGGAGTGATGCATCCACGCACGGTGGTGGAGACAGAACACGAAGCATGTGAAATAAAACAGAGCCAAAATAACCATTCCTGTTACGACAAATTCATCTTCCCATGTTCCCCTCCTGAATTCGGCACGGCTGGCCTGGCTTGGCACACAGCAGAGCACCTGGGCTACCGCAGCACTCTGCCAGCTGCCGGCCCTCCCTCTGCACCAGCGCTGGCTCCTGCGGGCCGTGGGCGCAGAAAGGGCACGAGACAAGGAGAGGAGAAACGCTGGCAGAGACAACAGCAATGCTGAGCGCTGCGACGCGCTCCCAGATACCAGCGGGCTGTTGCACTGCCCTTATCAGCAGACACAAGTTCAAGGTCAGCCTTGATGCACTTACTGAAAACTGACACTGCCCGCGTCCCGCAGTCAGCACAACTTCAAATAAAGCCTCCCAATTATTAGCAGTAATTCTGTTTATTATTGCAGGGCCTCGGGACAAACAAAAAAGGAGCCCCGTTGCGCTCAGCGCTGCACAAAAAAGCTTAATTAGCCTCTTCGTAGGTTGCTCCCTTGAGCTTTTTTTAAACAAGATCTTTTCAAACATAAATAAATTCAAATTTCAGAATTCCAGAAACCCGTTTCCTGAAATGTGTTTCCGTAAACACCAAAACAACTTCGCCCTTCCAGCTCTCAGCTGCACAGCACACACATCGCCCTTGTTCGCTTTAAGAAAAAATCCTATTATAAAACCTTCACCTCAGGGATGCAAATAGGTTTTTGCCATTATTTAAGCCAGGATTTGAACCAAGCTTTTCTTCTTAAGTACATGGAAGTTGGGCAACGACACGTTTTCTGTTGTTTCTCTCCTCCAACTGCACTACTGACTACCACGATAAATATCCTAAATGCACAGGGATATTCACAAACTGGAAAAACAAATAAAGATAACACGATATGAACTGGCTGTGAGAGCTCTGGAGTTTGGCACGATAACGAAAGCACTGCACGTCTAGATAAGAGCAATACCAAGAACGTTATGACAGTCAATACAGGAAAACTGGAACAATTTTGGGGGAGGAAAGTAAATCCTCAGGCTTCTCCCACTTTCGTTTGGGGGCATCTGATCACGTACAGTCGTGGAGATGCCAAAGCACCGTGCCAGCATTTGCGTACTGCCTTTACCCAGCAGATCACGTGCTGCCTCCAGCAGCAGAAGGAAGGAGTGGCACGTGAGGTCCGAGATCAGCTCACCCTTCTGAGCACTGCCCACCTGTGGTCTCAGCTGTCCCCAGCTTTTCAGTGGCTGGATCCTGAACATCACACCATCACCTGAAGGCATTTTACGACCATGTTCAAATGCAAATGTTTCCTGCTGAGGCTCCACCTCACTCAGACTTGTACCAATAACTTAGAAGTCACCAGCTATTACATCCTATAATCCAATCCTTCAGACTCTGCTTCATGTCTTTTACCATCACTGCTCACTGATGCTGCCATTCACCTTTGAAGATACCTGTTCAATTCAGCTGCACTGTAAGACCACGCTTTGCATTACATTTTCCCAAAGCTTATTCCACCAATTTCTTGGCAGCAGATGCTGTTTGGATACCCCACAGAAACTGCACACTGAACACTGATCAGAGTTATTCCCACTACCACAGACTGAACCAGTCAGCCCTTAAAGCAAGTTTAAGAGCTTGCTTCCATGCCCCGGTCCCTTGGAGGAAGGCCACAACTATCCTCCATGCCCAGGAAGGAGCTGACACAGGCCCGGAGGTGTGCGGAAGCTCTCCAGTACTAAATAAATGCCCCAGAACAGTCATTTCCCTGGCATGGTTAAGTAAAGAAGATGTACCAAACTACTTTGCACACGGAAGGTAAAATCAATAGAGCTGATTCAGGCAACCGAAACCACAGCGTACTGTTTGACACACATACAACACTCTGCATTCCAGGTGGAGGCTCCCCAGCTCCCTTCTGAACACCCAGCTCCGCACCGCGCACCTCTCAATTGCACTCAGCAGCGTCTGCTTGACATTAGTACTAAACATTATTCATTAAGAGCGTAACACTAAAGTGCAACATGTAAGTAAATCAAACTCTTAATGTTCTATTTTACAAATTTCATGGGCCACTGGGGATAATTAAAAGGGTAATTATATAAAGTTGGTGCAGTTTTGAGACTCAAATGACATTTTCTGCTTTAAAGCACTCAATGACCTGGTGTTTTTCTAAGACAGTCTTTTTATACTTTTATGGCCAAACAGCATAAACAAACAAGAACTGGTTTTTAAGACATTGCAATTCTTTCTCTTTTCTCTCTCTCTCTCCGCACTGTTTTCTTTGATCAATACCATCCACAACTCAGTCCTGAAAGTCCTACACTGAGATATCAAGAAAAACACGGCCTTGTACAAAAATCACTGCTCACTCTAACATGATGCTGAGCCTCAAGTCTGGCTTTATCTGCAGCTCTGTACAAAAATGGTATTGCTTTGGGTGTTTACAGCACTGGAGTGCTGTTTGGTTTGTCACTGTGTTTAACCACTGCTCTAAAGCTAGCAAAGTACATTACTGGTAGTAACAGCTCATGAAAAATACAGCGAAGAAACTGCTAGTGGCAGAAGCATTTAACTTTCTTGTTAGCAGCCTCCCCCATGTGGCACTTTAGCACCAGCAAGTTGTTTATTATGTTCTGTGCCAGGCAAAACTGATTAAATGGGGCTCTTAAGAATCAAAGCGTTATAAATTCATGGAAATACAGCAAGCAATAAATTCCATGGAATTAAAAGCTTACTAGTGCTATTAGCATTTCAGGGTGTTTGCATTGTTAATAGTGATGTGCGAAAATGATGTTCCTCTAAGACAAGGCAAACCAACAGAACATATGCATTAGCTGCTACGTTTTTACACAATGTCATCACTACTTGTAATTTTTTTTCCCCCCAAACCCAAATGCTCATTAATGTTTTAAAGAAAAATCTGAACTGAAGCAGTGGTCCATAGACTGAAGATTTACACGCCTAGTAAAACAGAAGTATTACACGTGAACCCTTGTGCCGTTATTACGCTGAGACAGAAGGGGATACCCCGAAGCAGAGGCTCACCCTGCATTTCAGAAGCACAGAGAAGGGAGAGGCAGGCTCACCTTCCTAGCATAACACCAGTATATTACAACACAACTTGTTTGGTGCTAATCTAACAATGTAATAAGTTGATAATAATAATTCTTAGCACCAAAAGAAACAGCGATCTAGCCTGAATTGCTGGTCAGTAAATCTGCCGCTAGCTCTCCAAAGAGACACCTTTACTCCATCTCCACCATCATTCCATGAAAAGGCTCTGATGGCCGCTGGTGAACCTCCCCAGCATTACTGCAGGGCTCTGCACATCCCACTACAGCCAGACTCGTGTCAGCCCTTTCCTTATGCCCATCTGGTTTTAGGTAGCCATCAACTCTGTAAACAAAATCTCAAGTGGAAACTTGGAGAGGAATGGAGGACGCTTCCCACAACTGTAGAAAATAAGGCCTTGCAGAGGTTTTACTTTCTTTTTAAACAAGGAGAAATGAGTACCTTTGCGAAGCGCTTGAACACACAACACACACATAACCTACCCTGCAGCGTCCCTCTGAGGGGTCAACCTGGCTTCTGGTGCAGATGGGAAAAGCAACTCACAGCTCCGCTGTCGCAGTTAAGGTTTGACACACGATAAAGAGTCTGTTCTGGATGGTACATCTGCACAGCTGGCAACGTACAAAAGTCAAGACAAACTAAGAAAGCTTTGTCCAGAACAAACAGTCCCCATGCCACGAAGTGACTCAGCTGCAGAGGTGGGGCACCAGCCCCAGGGCCCGGCTGCCAGGCCCCTGCCCTGAGAGAAGCGTGCGCTGCCAGCAGAAGCCCTCTCCCAGGACTGAGGGGCTGACATTTTGTTTGCCTCTAGCAAAACAAAACAAAGCAGTAGGTTTTCAACTGCTCAGAGGCATGTTGTCTTTTTGATGTATGCACGTCCTGGCAGTCGCACATCTGCATCAGGAGAGAAATAGCTCAGTTTTTGGCAGTTATTTAGTCCTTTTCATCTGAAAGTTGAAAATACACCGTCATTGAACCTTTGCAGCTCAGGGTTCTGCATATAAAAAGCAGCTGCTGAATACACGCAGGGAGCGAGGGCTTTTTCTTAATGTTTGAGCAGTTCCAAGTTCAAACCCATTAAAGTCCAGGTCACACTGGGATCATGTCACTATTAATGCATCCAGTTACACGCTGAGGGAAACCCAATATAAAACTATGATAAACTCGAGTTCTCCCACAGCGACGCACTGAGGTCTTATCCAGATGATGCCACAGATCGCACTTAGTGGGCAGTGACCAGACAGGATGTCAGTGACAGAAGAGAAAATCTGGGAAAATTAGCAGGTGTAACTGCATACGATCAGCTCAAAGAGGTCTCCTCAAGCACCCACAAAGCTCGTCTGCAACTTTTTTCTCCCCTACTCCTGTCTTCGGAGGTGAATCTGTCATCCTGTTGATGCCATGTCCCACACACCAGGTTCCCACTTTACCAGCAGCCCACTGCATCTCACAAGAGTGAGAACCTCTCACTCAGTGTTCCTTCTGGAGGTCCATCTCCCCTGTAGATAGCCAAAGCCTCACCTGTCCCTGGGGCACCGTGTGCCTGGCCAAGCCCACGCTGAAAGCAGAGGTCTGGGACTTCTGGGGAGACACCAAAGTCTGCACCCTCCCTGCACAGCAGGCAGCAGCCCTGCTCCTACCAGGACGGAAAAGCGAGACACAGGAGAGTAGATAGAAGCAACGTGCAGAGAGGAATGGAGGGAACACCAACATATGGAGCAGCTCTTAGCAGCCCTTGACACTCACCGCTCATGTGGAGGACACGTGCGCAAGAAGGAATGAGCTGGTTTTCAACTCTTCTCCCCAACTGCAGAAACACATGACAGTGTCACCAGAAATCACTTTGGGGAACAGAAAGAGAAACTAAAAGCTCAACCACCAGTTCAGCTGCATCAGGAGGTGCCAGGCATAATCACACTCATCTTTCATCACTTCAATTATCAATTACTTCCCATGGCAAATAGCTTTTCCTCCGTCTCCCTGGCATGCAGCAGTGCCCAGGGCTTCTCCTGCTGCAGGCACCTTGAGTCGGCCACTGCTGTCTGAGGGAGGGGACAGCAGAAAACAGAAGAAAGGAGGTTGGAAATAAGAGATGACATTAAAAGGACAAACAGCTTTTCCTAATGTCCTACAGAAAACAGCTCAACAAAGCCTACCGACCGGCAACACTCCCATGCACCATTTCCACCAGAAAGCCCTCTCCCCTGCTGCAGCCCATCGTGCCTGTGCTGGACAGACATGTGCCCAGCTGCAGGAGCTGGTGCTGCAGGAGCGCCTCTCAGAGCTTTCGCACTGATGGTGATGGAAAAGGAGAGTCTGGGAAAGAGGAAAGGGACTTCACGGTACTTTGGGACATTATCAAGTATCTAGAAAATACATGGGTTGATCTGGATGCGTTTCAAACCACGTTAACCATGGCAGCTTAAGGCAGTAACGCGGCACATCACAGCGCACAACGCGCTCACTACTCCGAGCTGCACATGGGAGCTGTGCTGCTCTGTAAGCAGGGCTCCAGAGCTCCCTACAGGGTCAACGGGCTCGGCAGAACTTTGTGAATGCTCTCAGACAGTCGAGGCTGGGGGTTCTCTTCTTAATGAAGACTACCTTCAATATTAACACTGAACTGATCCAAAAAGAACTGCCTCGTGCATTCATGTCTCAGTACAGAGAAGCTTTAAAAAGCCAAAGTCTGCATTTTCGAACTACGTTCTTTGAGTTATCAGGAGGATAGGCCAGATTCTCCTTTTAACCACATGAATACAAACCCCAATAATTCTTTTAGTTTTAAATAATATTTTCTCTAATTAATACTTGTTTTTTTCCTCCAAAACATGTATTTATCTGCTGTGAAATCAAAGGCAGAAGTGAATTGTTTTAAAGATGGCAGAGTGTAAATAACAAGTCTGGAAGCATGCAGCCTTACCCTGGCAATTTGTCTCATGTAATTGACTCAGCAGACATGCTTACAATTTCTTACAACTTTTACAAGACCTCCTGTGGGTTTATTTTAACATTCTCCAAACCGGAGCTCAGAGCTTTGAACACTCAGAGTAAGCAGCACCAAAAGCAATCATCTTGCCCTCCTTAAAGCAGAAGGAAACAAACTGTAAAAGCTCACGTTATTTCTCACTGGACATCAGCTCTCAGAGGTGCAGATGAGCAAAAGAAAGCGCTTCTTCAGAAACCATTTCTAGCTGTTTTCCAACACCAACATTTTCAGCAGCGTTCAAACTGCGTTCACGGCTTTGAAAAACAACATTTTCCCAATGAACATCATCCTGTCCCATCATTAGAATGAAGTTTAAAGGACGACTGATGACAGCACCAGAGCAAACAATAGCTGTGAAAAGAACCGCAGGACATTCTTGCAGTCAAAAAGAGGTTAAAAAAGTCCCGTCAGACTCCCGAAGGAAATGGTCCCATTGCCCATATTATTGATTTATGCTGCCGCTGGCTTTCAAATGCGGCACTTTCTATTTCTAAGATCTTCACAAACAATTACTAATGTCACGACTGTATAGCTCTGTTCCATTGGTGGAAGTGCCCCAGTAGCAGGAAATGCTGGGCCCTTCCACAGACGTTTCCTTCCAGCAGTGGGATCCACTGACCCTTAACATGTCAGAGGATTAAACGAAACACTTGTCGTACAACTAATATGGACAAACACGAGAGCTATTAAAAATAACTAAAGGGGTACGACAGGAGAAGAAAGCAGACCTATGACTCAAAAGATTCCAATTTATCTTTGTTTAAAAAAGAGGGAGGAAAACAATTCTACTTTCTTAAAACCAAGTAAGCAAGGCATCCTCATATTTCAACCAAAAGCATTCTGAAAAGCCGTGTTATAAACTACTGATATTAATGATTTGCAATGGAAATGACGTCAGAGCCTTAGTTACAAATATCCAAATGTTTGTGCTACCCTCCTAAAAAAATAAACAGTGAGCTCAGCGTCAGAAATGACCCTTTTGAGCAATTAAGCTGCAGTGCACAAAGCACGCTGCGAAGCTGATGGCCAGCAGAGGTGGGAGAGCCCCAAATTACAATTCACAGATTGCACTGGGAGAAACACTCAGCAATTAAACATCTTGGAGGTGGCGTCTGAAGTTCCTGCCATTAGCAGCAATGAAAAATGCTTTCATATGTTGCAGTGAGAAATATGGGCAGGCAACTGGGGCCAAAGCCATTTTTTTTTTTAACGTCTTGGCTTTAGTATGAGCTACCAAATAAAAAGGGTGGCCTCCTGTAATGCCCACTGACATCACTGGTCCTGTACTGCTGCCACTGTAAAATATTGCTGCTACCACTGTAGGACAGTAACTGAGGCCTGCCGGAAGATATACTTCTCGCATGGTGGAAGGCAACAGGCAATGACCTAAGAGATGACCAAATAAAATATGGAATATGCAATAAGAATCTATTTCTGGTGTCATGTGCTCACATCCCTAGATTTTATAACGCAGAAGCGAGCGCTGTCTTTGCAACGTGCCTTCCAAAGGCAGGCTTCAAGCTGACAGGGCTGTGCAGCAGCAGCAGTGCCCTCAGTGCCGCCAGCCTGCCCGCCTCAGAAGGAAACCTCAGGGCTGGATCTTCCCATCCCTCCTGTTGTTGTCTCACGGCGAAGGATGAGCTCAGGCTATCTGATCTACAACACGCCTGGGTTCTGGGGCAACGAGACCGACGCCGTTCCTACCTGTGCCATTCCTCACCCAAGATACGATAAAACACAGCGTGCCCTGACACATTATCCAGCTTCGTCCTGAAGAAACAGGCTGGAAATTGCACAGCGTGTATCGCACGCTGTATGGTACTAACATTTCCTATGCTCTTGGCTAGGTGTACCTGCAGCTTCTTCGGAGTGCCAAGTCGAAAGAGTAACGCAGTGGTGTACCTCTTGAACAGAGCACACAGGAAAGCCACCATCTATACAAGACAGGAGAGGCTGCTCGTGGGCCGTGGATGGCACAAGAACAAGCTTCACCTTGCTGAATACAGCTTTTACGACATCCTTTCCCAAATGGTGCACACCAAGAAGTCCGAACATCTTCAACAGCACTGCCCATTGCTGCAAGAAGAAAACCCCTCGCAGGCCTCAGTGCCTGGTATGGCACATCGTGTCCCTCACTTAGGATGCATGCTGGATTTCCTGGTACCCATGAAGGTGAACTGCAAACACCTGCCTGGTGTACAGAGAGCTCAGCCTTGAGCTTCACGCTCTTCACAGGTTCCTAACAGATGATGGTACTTGGCATGCAGTAATAGAAAGCCGTGCCTGCATTTTACTGAAGATCATATCGAACACCTGCTAAGTTAAATGGAGGAAACAGCGCAGGATTATGTAAAATACTGACCAACTCTTGCTTACTTTAACACTCTTTGTGAAGACCAGAAGGATTTGGCCCAGAAGTATCAGATACGAGGATCAAAACCTGCTACTGACTACCTTAAAGCTGAGAAACATATTTTTCTACCAACCCACTTGAAGATTTATAATACATTAAGGAACATTAGGGAGAAGAAGAAAAGCTAAATGGGCCAAAAGCAAACAAAAGAAGCATGTTCTCTTGAGATTGCTAATGCTGGCAGACAATAGCACAGAAAGAACTCCTCTGACAGATCTTTGAAGTCTTCAATACAGCTTGCTACTGGTCCATGTTAATGAGATTTGCTCAAATACTTTTAAATTATTCCAAATGTCTTAATCTATTTTCTAAATCTTTTTTACCCAATTCTTCAGAAAAATCACAGCTTCGCCCATCTCCGGACGAAACTTCATTACAAAAGGTGAGCTTTAAAAACAGCTGTGCTGCCAAAGGTACACACACAGCCTTTCTGGGGAGGCTTACCACAGAACACACAGGTAACGTTCTAACTTCCACCACCACAGTTCACAGCAATGCTTTGCACCAGGCTGTACACTTCAGCTTGAGTAACTCGAAGGCCCTAACAATGGGGTATTTCAACTTCTCCCAAACTCAGGAAGTCAATGGAGCCGGTCCTCAGAGGTGACCAGGCAGACCCTAATGGCTGCAACTACACAACCGATGTCCCACCAGCTGCAGGCCTCACAAATCCCCATTTCCCACTGGGTTTGAAGGACAGTTAAAGAAGAATATATATAAGTACATTTAAAGCGAGAGCTCAGACCCACAGATCTATCCGTTGACCATCTAATTTGGTACTGAGTTACAGAAGGCAGCTCCTGTATTATTTCTGATGTTTAATTAGCATTTAGCTCTGACAAGCATTAAGATTTGGAAGTTTCAACCAAGTGTAACTTTTCTAAATCCTTTGTGCTGACTTCTTCCCTGTTGAGGGGTTTCTAAAGGATTCTATCTTTGCAATCTTAAAGTCTGCATGCGTCTTTTGTTACCAGTAATGTACAACTTTAGTAGCGTGTTTTGTACGTTTCAATTTTTCAACACACGAGCTATCCCTGGTTTACAATACTCACTGAATGGTGTTTGATTATTGAAAATGCTTTCACATACTTTTAAACAAACCAGTGCTCCTGGAAAACCAACACCATCGCCCAGAGTTCTGTAAAAATTCATTTCTCCCCCTTCTCCCCAAATCAAACACTTCAATTCCAATTCTTACGTTGAGGAATAACCGACATATAATTAGGCATTATGCCTAACAGTGGCAAATAAATGAGCACATAAACATCTTAATTCCGAAGGTTTAACCATCACAGCCACTTGCTGCATCTATTCCGTTTGAGCCTCTGCTCAGAGCTCTGTGGAGCTGACAGAAGACAAAACAGGAACCAAAGCACAGTACTACACTCAGCTTTAGCAGGCCTGCCTGCATCCTGCTGCACGCGGGGCCAGCCTGCACGCTGCTCTGGGACGCGCGGGGCCACGCGGGCGCCCCTCCAGGAGCACGGGGCCCTGCTCTGCGCGCACACCGAGCAGCTCAGCACTAACTCAGAAGATGGGATTTCACCTGAAATTAAACTAGCAAGCAATTGAGCTCAAACTCAATCAACCAAACCCTTAACCTCCCCTGTTTCAGTGGCATGGCTCTAATTAGGACTCCATCACTATTTCCATTACTATCTCCTATTCTCATGGTTTGTTATCTCGGCAGTTTCAATTCTCACCCAGTTGAAATTTGACATCCAGTTTCTTAGACCACATATCACTCATTATGGCTTTATTTTATGAAACACTTTGCAAGATTACAGACAGATCCCAGAACAAACAGCTTTCTGTTGGAAATAGCACCTCGCAACGCAGTGGGAGCAGGACAAACCCATACCTTGTCACAGAAACGTGTCCTACCACTGAAGGATGCACAGAAAAACTCTATTTTTATGTTATGAATTTTGTTCTGCACTCTGCAAACATGCTTGAACGTGTGTCCCACATCCATGTACCACAGTTAGTCCATGTTGTTTTCTACAGTCCTCAATGACTTCCCACATCTTCCAGCTTGGCTGAGCCCCCCAGAGCAGCTCCTGGGTGAGACTCAACCTGTGTCACCCAAGAGGTCAGCCTGGAAGATGGGACGGCCCTTTGCAGAGAGGTATTCTACAAGTCACCCGAACTGCCAGCTGCACAGCGATGCACACCAGGCGCCAGGCACGTGTTGTGCTCTGATGGCAGAACAGAAAATCTGCCTGCTTTTGGAGAAACAGGTTATGAAATTCAAGCCAGGCTGAAGAGGTAACGTTTCGCATTTATAACAACTAAAATTCTTCATTTTCCCAGGTCAAATAGCACCATGGCCACACGTCAACCATGGCTCCATAAGAATGCCAACATTCTCAGCCAGTCTGCTGCGTGGGTTCCCACCATTAAAAAGAACAAGCAACTAGTAATATTCAAATACTGAAGAGAGGCATATATCATACAACTGACACGCACTGTGAGGACAGCCAAAGACTGCAATATTCACTTGAACTTCATGAATTTCATCCTCAGTAAATATATATTTTTGGCAACAAAGAACTAAAAAAAAAAGAAGCAAAAACACATCGTCCTCAGATCTATTTTAATTTAAAGCAGGAGAGAACAGGGACATTTCTTCCTTCTTGAAGTACATTTTAATAGAATTAAAAATAAAAATAGCTCTAATTCACTCTGATGCATTTAGTCATTCTGTAGAATTCTAAGTTTAAAATGAAATCACCATTTTATATTCAAACAAGGTCAAGAGAACAGAACTAACGAGCACTGACATCACAGCGAGCAGCAGCCACTGCTCTGCGCTTACATCAGTGCTGCTTGTTGCTATGGTGCTTAACCGACTATTAATTTCTGAAAGAAGGTGATTATAAAGCAGCCATATGAACCTCAGTCAGATGACACCCTTCAGTACCAAACACTGATCTGCGTTACTCCTGTCTTCTGCAAGTTAATTTTATGAATCACCACTTTTGTGATGTTAATATTCCTTTCCAACTTGAAACTTTGGGCCAGAAGAGAAGCAAGGAGTTAATTCTGAAGGAAGGGTCTTTCACATCGCTTTAAATAAAAATCATTTTGCACAGAGCAACAGCTAAATTCTGCTCTCCACTGCACTGCTGTAAGCCCAGCAGTGTGTTAGCTCAGGATGCCACAGCACTGAAGCTAACCGGGCCATTCTGCAGGGACTCAGCCCAGCAGGACAACCAGCCCTGCTGTGGGGCAGAGCCACTGCAGCTCCCAGCCAGCACTTGTGAATGCTGGCCACGTGGCCACCAAGACCAACCAGAGCTGGGTCTTCTCATTCACACACAACTCCCCTCTGTCATCAGACAGCTCCCATAGCACGTGGTCAGAAGCCAAAAAGGACATCTTTGTGACCTTTCTCCTAGAATGCAGTTGGGCTCCGAGACCATTGACTTCTCAGGCCAAACAGAGGTTTGAGACGCAAAACCTCTGTGCCAAACCCAACCTCACACCTCCTACCCACGCTGCCACTGGAACTTTCCTTGTGTAACTAAAGCACGTTCACGGGGTCTGTAGGATCAGGTCCTCCATTCAAACATGTTTCAGAAGTTATGTGCAAAACAATACTCATATTTACCTTCTTCTGTTGCTCCTGTAAAGCAATCTTCAGTTACAGCCACCCAAACAGGTCACTCTTCTTACCCTGCAGAGAAGAAGGGAACACACATGACTGCTGCGTCCGTGCTGGCAACAACACCCAAAGCATTTCATTGGCCCCACGCTTGCAAGTACAAACATAAATAAAGCAACAAACGAATCTAATCATGTTTAATGGTGAATGACTTTCAGAGAGAGTTAATAAAAACAATCAAGTCACAGGACTGCTGCTTATCGGTACCAGCCCGTGTGAGGCTCTTCAGTTCAGCAAGAACAACTTGGTCTCTGGGAGGAAAAAAAACAACAACCAAAAAGCGTGGAGATGAGACATCTTTGTTCTCCAGCATAAACTTTCTTAATCTCGATGTCTATCAATCTATTTTCAGTTTGAATAATAAATGAGTTCAGTCCTTTGTTTCAGAAATCTGACTATTGTCTGAATGAGTTCTCCTTGCTTAAGGCATTTTAAGACCATTTGTAACCATGTCTATTTTAGCTTCTGGATCCTTTCCTTTTCCATCGAGACGCAGTCCTAGATAAGATTTTAAGCCTAGCTGCATCCTCCACGCCCCATTCAAAAAGTTGTTTACTGTCTTGGGGTTTCTTCTGGTTAAGCATAGCAAGAAAGCCAAGGTGGTGAGAACAGTGGGTATCAAAGGGAGAAATAATTAAAGAGTGTCTTTATAAAAAGTAGGAGGGAGGAAACAGCACGTGCAGGGTTTTTTTTTACCCTGTATATTACTGCATCTTGTGTACTCTCTCTTATGCAAAAGAGTATGTAATCTTTTAAGAAACATGACAATCTGCCACTTTCTGTTCATGTAATTGGGATCAACATATGGTACAAGAGAAAAGAAAAACATTTGTTTATTAATTTAGATCAAGTTACTAACTCAAACCACTAACAGCACTCCGAATTAATTCCGCATCGATTGACCAAATACCTTGAAAGAGTAAAATTAGACCAGAACTCACTGACACGCTGACCTGCTGCTGCAGGGGTGCAGACTGCCACAGCGTAACAAGGACAGAAAGGAACGTGCAATCGTTTGCCGACGCAGATGACATCATACGAAATGGAAAATGAGTGACATGTGGATGTGTAAGACAGAGCTACGTGAAACTCCATTTCATAAAATTCACACAGTGAGGTGGAGCTTTGGGGGTGTTACTGAAACTCGCCAAACGCTAAGTTATGCCGCTTACATCAGGAGGTAAAGCTCGTGACTGAAGCAGCAGAATAGCAACCTCTGGGGAAAATGAGAGTCCTCACTAAATTGTTTCTGAAGAAGAGGTACTCACTTGCCATTTATTTTGGAAGGAAAAACTGTTTTCCCAATAAGAACGAGGCATTTTCTTTACCACTGACAATTGCTAGTTCTAGGCAGAAAAAAAAGGCTACCTTGAGATGAAATTAGCACTGCTTTTATCTGCTGCTGTTTTGCTTTATTTTGATGAGTGAGAATTTCTTTTGCCAGTGCTTGCGATGAGGTACCGGGAGATGTGGCCCACAACGCGTACACGTCTGATGGATGTGAAACACTACGTGCTTCTGTGGGCTGCACACATCACACACAGACCCTGCACTCTAAGGGACACAGCACTGCTCCATCATAATAGCTCAGGCCTCACCTTCCTGAGAGTATGTAAAACAATACATCTTTTATGTAAAATACATGACCCCTGACATACGATGTGCTCTTAGATTAACAACAATAGAGGCTTTTATCTTGCTTTGCTGCAGGGGTTATCTCGGATGCGACACTTCAAACCCCTTTTCATATTTATCTACTTTATAAATTCCCCGGTATTTGGCAGTCAGATCTGTATTTTGGCAGTATTTTGCAAGCAGACTTCATTTCTACCCTGAGTCTTCATGATAGCAAGAGAACCATCTTAAAATACACTTTTTAAGGAAACTGATGAAAATTACATGTTTGCATAAAGCGTGCATACAATAACCCTTTTGGTGGTGCTGCAGGAGGCAGGTAACTTCATCTAAATGGGCTGGTTCCAGAGGAAACAACACTGCAAGGAACGCACTGAAGCTGGGCCACTGCTGCTCGTGGGGAGGCCTTGCTCCAGGAGGAGCACAGCGAGGGCTCGGCAGGGCTGCCATGCTGCCCACAGCGCAGCCGCTGGCAGGGCTGGGGCTGCTCGCAGTCCTGGCTGTGTGCGCTGCGCTACTACCTGGCTTTCAAAAATTTGGATAATGTACCACAGAAATTAAAATGAGCAGCAGGGACAGCTGTTCCCACCTGTGAGCATTTCTCATTAATAGTCTAAAAGCCGAGTATCTCAAAATGCAGAAATACAAATACAGACTTTCCTCCTGAAAATGTTTATATGGGTGAGTGAATTGATGTAGGCAACACACATTCCTTCCATCATGCTGTCTTTAAGATAAACACCAAGTACCATCAACACTGTAAGTGTGCGTGTGGAGCAAACAAGGAAAAAATCCCAACCTACCCAAGCAAGACAGTTCGCTACACTCATATTTTCCCTCGAGGAGATGATTAAAATAGAAAAACAAACCACACACAAAAACCCACTTTGCGAGCAGCAGCGGCCATATCGTCTCACAAGTCGAGGGAAGCTCTCCCAGCACCTGCAACGCGGCTCCATTGGCTTAACTGGGATCACAAAGAGGGAAAAGACCGTGCTGAACTACTGGCTCCGTTCAGATTTTAGAGATGTTCCTGAAAACATGGAGTTTACATGCTGAGTGCCTCAGTTTACCTACCAGCAAGATGAGTCAGGGCTTTTCTTAAGCATTCTGAAATCCCTGCATATAGATATATGTTTTATAAGAGCTGTTTTCAACAGGGTTTTGGAAAGACAACCAGTAGTGATGCTAAGATCACGACCTGAGCCACTGCCACGGCCTGCTCAGTTGACTTTAAGACAACAAACCGCTACTGCTCCGGATCAGGCCCTACCCTTCTAACTGGTACCAAGGGACAAGACAAAAAGAGAAGAGGCTTTGCCATTCTACCTGCTGCCGAGTCAGTCCCTTTGGCATTTCTGATCCCACCATACTTACTCCATTTAGTGGTCTCCTTTGTCAGGAGATAATTCTGGGGAAGCCGTGGGATGGAGTCCTAACACCAAGAGAGCACTGCAAAGCCAAATTTAGCCCAAAATATGAAGAAAATAGAGATAAATAGCGTTGTGGAATGAAGTTCTACTTAAAAGAGTAACATTTTATTAATATCAAAATCAAGTAGCCTTTGGTATAGACAGAAATAGATTAACAAAGATCTTGAACCCACACAAATTGGCTGTGAGTAATTTTACGCAGGAAAGCAGAGCATCAGTTGAACTGCTTCCCTGCTTAGCATTATTCACTTCTTTTTTTGCCAGTGTCCTGGCCCTGAGAAGCTTGCAAATCATTACTGGAAATCTAAACTAGAGAGGGAATCTCCCTGCCGTTACCTAGAAAGCACTCTTTTTATTCGAAATAGAGAGAGCACACACACAACAGCCCAACAAAAACTGTTCCTGAATTTTGGTTTCCATCAATTTCTCTTATATAAGATCAGCTGAACTATATTTAACGTGTCTGGTTCTGTGATTCTGTGAATAAAATATTAACTACAAGTTCTCCTGAAAGCTTTAAAATAACAAAACTTGATAAGCAACGTAAGTGCTTTTGTGCGATAAACTCATCTAAATACAGTGAAACATCTAACACAGCTCTCGCTTTCCCTTCCAAACTGCCCTGGTCACACAGAGCTGTACCAGCCTGAAAGATGCCCTGCTATTGCCATTATTACTATTTTGTCATCCTGGAGGGGAATCAATGCAGCCCATGATTTTGTTAACTACACATACGTAGAAGAAAACAAAATTGCTTTTTTATTTGGTATTTTGTTAACCCTGAAAATACACCTACAGAACGCTGCTGAAGAGCAGCAGCTGAGCCAGGCGTGCTGTGGGCACGGTGCTGCACACAGCTTTCCTAGCCTTGTGCCAGCACACAAACCACGTGCAGCACTGCTCTGTAGATGTTCAGAATAAGGCCCTTCATTTCTGCTGTGCCTTTTTTTTTTTTTTTTTTTTAG
>JACDJE010000011.1:326089-343804 GCA_016647715.1 Pavo muticus | reverse complement strand
TCGCACAGCGGTCCCGCAGCTCCGGTGCACGGCCGCAGCGCAGCGAGGAAGCGCCGCCGCCTCCCGCCGTGCCCCCGCGCTCACCCCGCTCCCGCCCAGCCCAAAGCGCCGCGAGCCCCGCGAGCCCCGGGCGTTGTGTGGCGCGGGGCGGGAGCGGGCGGGCGGCGCGGCCCTTACCTCGCGGCGGCGCGGGGCTCCGGTCACGGCCACGCGGCGCTATCGCCGGGGGATCCTTTAACAGCCCTTAAATATTGAAGCCTAAAAACAATATTTGCTGTTTTACCTTTGAAGCGTTAACAAAAGCTTTGTTTTAGCATTTACCTCGGTGTGCAATAAGAGTTAATAATCAAATCCGTCCCAACCCCCACAAATGTTAAACAAAAAGATAAAAGAAATGCAAATAGCTATTGTCATGGAAAGTTAAAGTACCTGTCTGTATTTTTAAGTGAAAACTATTATCTCTATCAATCAAAATTTAAGAATACAATAGCACTAATCACACGAGGTGCTGTGACTGAGGTACTTTTCCCTCATAAAAAAGTTTTTTTTTTCTTTTTTTTTTTTTTTTATTTAAACCGGTGCATAAAAGTGCCGCGCTCCCCATTACAGACGGCGCGAGCAATGGCGGTGCGGCACCCCCGGCGCCCCCCGGCTCCCCGCTGTCAGCGCCGCGCCAGGCGGGCGGATCGCGCCGCGCACCGCAGTCCCCGCACGCCGTGCTCAGGTTGGTGAAATTTTCTTCACTCCTCGCACTTCCCAACATGTGGTGGAACAGCACACTCTTCTGTTTGAGAGGAGTTACTCAAACGGAGGAAATAGTTAATTGCTCACCCCAACTACTGCTGCCGGCCTCGGCGCGCAGCGCCCGCGGCTCTCCCACCGCCACAGCGGCACTCTGGAGATGCGCCCTTTGTCACCCGGCCGCAATGGCCACGCCGGGCCCTCCCGCCGGACCCCGCGCGCAGGGTGTGCTAGGAAGTCATTTTTAAAACTAATTTGTTCAGACCGAACCAGAAAGCGAGCTGCACGGTTAATAAGGGCGAGCGCAAGCGGCAGTAATTACAGCTGTACTAAAAGAAAGAGCTGCAGATGAAAACACCTCCAGCCAGTAGTTGAGGATGCCATGATGCAAAGCCCTGGCGGAGGGCTGCCTCCCGCGCCCAGCAGCAGCAGGACTGTCATTTTTTCCCCCCGCGCTATCAGGTTTCCTACTCCACAGCCCCGGTGCTCTGCATCATGGCTAACATCTCCAGTGTGCTATTAATATCAATGAAGAGACGATTCAATTTCCACATGAAAAACCTTCCTCTTACAGCACAGACATTCTGGTGAGGACCCTTGCTAAGGAAACAATAAAGACCAGAGGAGTTAGATTTTTTTTTTCCTCTTTTTTTTTTTTTTTTTTTTTTTTTTTTTTTGCTGCTGCTTGTGCAGTTCTGTGTTGCACACTGTTGGAAAGCTTTTAGCTAACAATGGCAGCATTATCTTCGGGATAGTTACAAAACAGGATTTGTTAGCACAAAGAATAATAACACCGAACTCACTCCCCGCTGCCCCCCCGCCAATACCTGCCTATTGCAGCACGGCATTTCAGACTTTATTCGGAGTATATTCCAGAAACACCTGTATTCCTCAGCCAATTCCTGCTACTAACTGCCCCAGCACACCTACTTGGCTTAAGGAGCTTTGGCCGATTCAAACAAACAAACAAACAAACAATCGCTCTCTGCATTTATAAAACGGAACAGAAACAAAAGTATCTCACCCTACCGTAGTGCAAACTTACCCATTAATGAGGAAGAAAAAGCCTTAGAGCTGCAAGTAATTCCCAACCAACTGCAGAAAGTTGAGAGTTTGAGAACACTAAAGCACTTCTGACTATCCAGCCTTTCTGTGCCTCAACACTGGCTGCAGTGTAAGGAAGGACTGAAGGTATGTGGTCTAAACACAACAAAAGCCACTGCCTTACTCTAGATTAAATATGCAGGAAGAGGCCCCTTTGCATAAACACAAACACTCAGCAAATGAGTAACTGGCTCAAATCAGACGCCTGCTGTGCATTCTACCTGTCCTGATCTCTGACAAGCTGCACAGCTTGTTTAAGGGGGTAGGAGCTACCAAATCAAATCAAACCATAGAGCTAAACGCTTTCCTCATCTAATAGTAAATAACAACAGCACCAACAACTCGATGCCAAACGTTCGTTTCTAATCTAAGCACTGCTCTGGCAAAAAACTGCATCGTGTGCTCTGCCCGCTTTGGCTCAGCCGCCCATCTCACCACAGCAGAAACACAACCAAACACCACCTGTAAAATTCATTTTCATTAACTGTAGTGCAACCCAATATATCGCCAGTAACAAGGATTTAAAATTAATGCAGAGACTTCTGGTTGAGGTGACGCATTAAATCTGAATTTGCTTGCGCTGTCCCTATGTTTTGTTTACTATATAAAAGACATTCCACATGGAAACCCACTTTAGCTGTTACGAACCACTGCACAACACGCACCTATTCGCTGCTTTATTTGGGGAAAAGGAAAAAATTTCTGAAGGTCCCCCTAAAAATGTTATTTCCAAAATACCAGTCTCACAAAACAACCCCTCCAGACCATATTTACTTCCAAAAACAACTAAATTAGAGACTGCGATAACCACCAAGCACCTCGAAGCATCTATTATTATCATCAAATACCCATAATTATACACCCTGATTTACTCTTGCTTCTAGAGAAATAAATTATTTTTTCACTCCCGCGTATCCTCCCAGAAATAGAATGAAGAAGCGAAATGTGAAAGCAATTGGAATTCACCAGTGTCCCTCCCTAACTCGAGGAGTCAAATCGCATTGACCTCTTTTTGTAAGTCCTAGCTACATGTTGGTTTTAGTAATTTAATTATTTTTTAATAACTTGCAGTATTAAATGATTGCCATTGAAACACAAATAAGATTATACTCCCCTGTCTTTCTCTCCCGCGCTCCTGACTGCTGCACGACATGGACAACATGACTGCTTTCGGCACCGAAATGTCATTCTGAAAGACCACTCACGCACACAGAAAGCAGCACACACTGACGGGGTTCTCAAGCACGTGCTGCAGATCATTTCAAAGGATACTGGATATAACTAACAGTTTTAATGAGAATCAAACGTGTTCGGTTCAACTAAGCACTCCTACAGAATGGAGGGAGTTTTCACTTTCCCTTGGATTAAACTCACTGTGTTAAAACAAAATTGCTAACAAGAGCTAGTCAAGCCTAACAAGATAAAAATCCCACACACAAAAAATCCTGCAAGAAACTGTAGAGCCCCTGTATCACTCACTGTTTTTGCATTGAAATGACCTTCCAAATAAGGTGTTAAATAATACGGTTCACATAGATGATAGTGATCTAACCTTGATGCAAATAAACCATAGAACAAAATTTAATCAGTATATCACTGTGTAAAAGCCTTTGTCCATCCCAATGGAGCTTCTAATGACTGTTTTGGCAGTTCTGGCTGGTAGTTATGCCTCCCTGCTCATATATATCTCATACTGGTTGAGCAAGCTAATGGAACTGCTGTTAGTGGAATCCAATATTAATACCCTGCATCGTGCAAAACTGGATGCAACTGAATATATTACACAATTACAGGTAGTGTCTAATTCCGTAGGTATTAGATGCTGGACTCAATTAATGTTTTAATAGAGAAAGTGAAATAAATACTGCGTTTCAGGTAAGATGTATACGGAGTCTGGGTCTGCCAGTCTTCCTGCTGCAAGCCTACTCTGTTCTTAAACAGAGCAGACAGAGAACCCTGACAAAAATTGGCAGGCAAAGCTTTCGATGCTGTGTGACACATACTGATGCACAGAGTCAAAGATGCCATCTTCATGCAAGCTCCACTAGTTATGAGCTTGAGAGAAAATGAAACGAAAAAACCCAACACAACAGAACAAAACAAGAAAAAAAAGGTGGGGGGGTGAGACTGGAGTGAGACCTCCAGAAAATAAACAGGGTGTACAGTTTCAAAGGCTACAGACACAGACATTTCATTGTTCAAGCCAATTATCAGTGGAAAATAATAACAACAGATGGATTCAGAGTCACTGACTTTTCATATGCACTTCATCTCTGCACAACAGATGATGAAATGCGAGAGCTATCTCGGAAAGGCAAAACATCTTTCAGTAAAAGAACTCTATACTCCAGATGGGGACCTTCTAAGGCAGCTGATTATCTTCTTATAATGTTGTAAGATAGACTTAGTAAAACATTTCAAGAACTGATCAGATAGGATGAGCACAATGGCATCATTATTCGAAGCAAGTTGCTTCAGCCTCAGACTTGTGACTGAACTAGTCAGGGAGCTCAGTAAGGTCGAGCTGCTCGTTGCCATTTTTTCATCAAGCACTCCTGGTTGCAACAAAGGACCCGAGGTCGCCGCTTGCAACCTGGGCAAAACGAGGGGTTCAGCTCTGCCCAGAGGGGGGATGCAGGCGTGGGGCCACCGAGTCAACATCTGCAAGCAGAAGAGCTGGTCCCCAGTAAAAGTCCTGCCACTGAGCAAAGCAAGCCCACTCGACTCCGGCAAGCCCGCTGCCTCACGCAGACGCGGAGGTGGAGGACAGAACGTATTTACAGTCACGATCATTTTCACTGTAATCGCTAAATGCAGAGGGGCCTCGTCATCCAGGGGTCTGATTTGGAGTAAACTCGGCTGAGTCAATGGAGCTATGCTGGTGAAAACCGGTGTGAGGCACAAGTAAGATGTAAATTCTTTTTTACAAAGCTTTTACAAAACTCATCTCTTGTGGGAAATAAAGCAAAATTTGCTTTCAAAGGGAAATAACAAATACATGTAAATTCTGGTGGTTCCAGTGATAAGCATTTCCAACAAATGTCACAAACACCCAGTTAAGAACCACCTACCTTTCATAACCTTCTCCCACTCAACCTGAATACCACAAAGTATGTGTTTTTGATAATATGAATCAGGTACACCACAATCTCAAAACTTTAAAAAAAGAAGAAAGTATGAAAAAAAAAAAAAAGTAGTGGAAAAATTAGCTCATTAATCTTTAAGACAACATTTATTTAATGGAAGAATACTACATAACTAGCGCACTAAAATGAACTGGGTGCCATTTCCACAGCTTCCTCTCCAAAACACTGTGAGGAAAATGTAAAAGATCACACACTGGAAATCAATATCGCACGCAGAGGGGTAGCAGCACACAACACACACACTGAACTTGCACCCACTGCTAATTTATTTCACAAGTTGCAAAATATTTTATAAGTACAGGGCTGTTGATTTCACAAATGCGAAGGGAAGGGAGAAGTTTGCGGGCGCAGTGTTTCCCTTCGTTGTGCAGTACTTTGTCAAAAGTAAATTCACAAGGGGAACATACGAGCAAAGAGTAAATTTTGCCCAGGGCAAAATTCTGCAACTGCTTTAAGAAGCAAACAAGAACACAAAAGATGTGTAATACAACCATCTGGCTCTACTCATGCTATATCAATAATCCCCAAAATTTATCCCCACCCCCTTAATCAACCCACACTGATGCCACAAAACCAAATGGCATCACTTATGCTTCCTGCCCATCACATTTTGAAATGATATTTAATATGCATACAGTACATATTTGCATGTTAATCAATTTCTTTAAGAAAAAAAATATTTTTGCTTCATGAGCTATTAGTTCAGCTTTTTTCTACTTATTCACACTGGGATCTGTAAAACCACCAAGAAAGTCCTTGTGGTAAAGATACTCTCATATCGACACAGCGCGTCAGGTATCAGGATAACGTACCGGTCAGAATTTCAATCTCTTCTTCTCTCTAGTTTTGTGTCACAGTGTGAAAATAGCAGAGGATGAATAATAATGTGCCAGCAAAATTATCAGTTCAAGAAACACGAGTAAGCAATCCATTTTGAAGTTGGTTTTAGATGTGTTTCTAAGCATCGCCCTACTCGGGACGCAAGGAGGGAATGATGCAGACAGAAGGGGAAAGGGATACCCCAACACATCTTTTCTATCTGGGATTGCAAGTGTCGGCCCCAGGTACTTCGAGCTGCCACCATCCTGGAAACATTGCAAAGACCAACATCTTCCCGCTGAGGTGACATTGAGCACGTTTCCTCTTACCCACAGGGTCTGGGGCTGGATCCCCTTCCGCAGGACCCAGCGAGAGGAAAAAATCACATGAAAGCCCTGAGTGGTACCATGGGCTGCTGGAAGAGGAACACGAGGAGCTGCATGCCCAAGAAAAGGGATGTGGATGAAGGATGGGGCCAACATGCCAAGGCTGTATGGCCTGGGCTGCCACTCACTCCCTCACCCAGAGCAAGGTGGGAGACAAGCCTGCCACAGACAGACAGCAGACAGACAGACGGCCTCGGTGGCCCGTGGGCAGCCCCACACAAAGGCCAGGCCCGACACGTTGGACTGAAAGAGCTGCCTCGCAATTGTTTGGGGCTGGCTCGGTTCTTGAGGGAAAATCACCCATGTAACCATCGTGATTCATAGCGCGAGTGTGTGCCGTGAAAACGGTACCAACAACAGCACTTCAAAGGCGGCCGCTCACAGGCGCGATGGCCACGGCCCCGGCTGCTGACTCAGAGCTCTTATTCTTAATTGACTTCTCTGCAACAACACAGCCCAGCCCAAAGCCCGCTCCATGCTCCAAAACGCCACAGCATGGCTGGGTCTCCCTCCCGCTGCTCCTCAGCAGGCCGAGGGCAGCACTCACTGCCACAGGCTGTGGCACTGGTGGCATGGGAGACGCTGAGGGCTGTCCCCATGCCCCCCGGTGCCATCACGAGGGGCTGAGCACAGCTGCCCTGTCATGGCGCCCATGGCTGGCAGTGCTTATTGCCTGCTCAGTGCCAGCACGGGGCAGCTGTGCAGGGAAGGAGAAACACTGGCCCAAGCACAGGTAGGGAGGCAAAGGTGGAAACATTTCTCCACTATTTTCTTTGTGAAAAAGCATACTTAGAGCAGTTATGTCTGTTCCTAGATCCAGACTACCAATCTGAGATCGCAAACACCTTGTCAATGTATTTTTTTAAAAACCCTTTTCTGGATTTTGCTTCTGCTGTTTCTATGGCTTGACTTGTACGGCTTCTTTGTAAGAATTGAAAACAGTCTCCCACAAACACAGGAATGGGGAATGGTTTAGAGCTAATCCGCACCTGGGCTACGTAAAAGGGGCTCATATTTTCCAAACAGAAACACAACCCCTTTTATATAGGAACCAGATCGGGATCCAAATGCTAAACCGTTCACCACATCCTCCGTGGGCCTCAGCAATGGTTGAAGGGGAGCGGTGGTCCCCCCACACTGCAGCCGTGTTTGTGCAGAAGCACCGGCCCCACCTCGACGCCGAGCTGTGCGTGCGGTGGGACTGCCATCGTGGGCCCACATCCAAGGGCAAAGCCATCCCGCGTCACAGCACGGCGCTGCCCAGCCCGCACACGCCTTCCAGAGGGATCTGGCCCTGTCTCCTTACTCTCGTTAGAAAAATGAAGGCTGTGACAGAAAATAGCTGAGAACTACATCTTGCCGATGCCAGTATACAATAATAACACGTTCAAAGATTTAATTTAGAAGACTACAAAGTCTAGCTCATATATCATAACACCTTGAAATAACACTTTAAGGTCAAATCCTGCGCATTTTTGGAAACCACCAAAACATAATGAAGTTTTACTTAAACACAGCATTTACATTTATAACGCGTTTCAGATTCTTCAAGTAAGCTAGACCACATGGCTAGGAAAATGTACTTCCCACAACATACAAATTAATATATAGAGCCTTCCCTCTGCAGGCTGAACAGCCACTGGCACAAATGGAAGTCCTGTGTACGGATCAAAGGCAGCATGTGGACCCAAGAATATGATTTTTTTTATTATTTTTTTTTTAATTGGCAAAACATCAAATCCCACTAGCAGTTTATTTTTGTTGCCTTCCTTGCCCCTTTTCTACCTCTCCCACTTATTTCACAACGGAACATTTTTAAACCACTAGAAATCTTTGTGGCAAAGATGATGTCATACTGACACAAGATCAGGTGTGAGGTATGGTATGAATAAATACTTATCCGCAACCACATTTAATTTTCAATGGTTGGGCATCAAGAGACAAAGAAGTTCTTATGCAGACATATTTACTGAGGATTTAATTTTAAATGGTCTGCGTTTAAAAGAGCAGAAACACCACACAGGGCAAGCCCAGAAGGAAAAAAACCAACTCCAAACCTCTTGCACCTTCCTTCTGTTTTGGGGGAAAGCAGTGCGCAGCTCTAAAGCTTGCTGCCTTTCACATCAATACATACATGGCACTTGACTGTTTCTTCTTATACGTTACTGATAGCATGCAGAATAATTGTACTTGATGCGCTGCTAATGAAAATCGCCCCTATGAAAATAAATATGTATTTTACAGTAATCAAGCAGGAACTAATTTTGTACTTTTTCACAAGTAGCCATTTAGTTTGGCACTGAATGGTAATGCGTAGTAGAGAATGCAGTATATGCTTTAACCCAAGAAAAATTAGACTTGAAAATTAATACATAGTGAAAGACAAATTTAAAGCAGCGTTCTTGTGTTCTGACACAAGAATATAAAAATGACACGAGCAACTAAAGATTAGTTTACATACTTTTCAATCACAGCTGCCGCTCAGTAACCACAATACCTTTAGAATGACATTCTATGGAAACAGACCCAGTTGGGCTGCAGCAGTGCTTAGATACAGTTAATGTGAAATTAAAAGGGCATTTTTTATTTACACACATCACACAGCTCTGAGCCCCAGCACAATTACAATGGAAAGATTTTTAGCATGATTAATTTAGAAATAATCTAGTGATAAATAGAGTGCATTGCAAGGGATTCTGCAGAGCAAATTTTTATCACCAGCCTTAGATGTCAAAACACAGTTTCAGGGACAGAGAAAGAACGAGTCACATCTTCTTGGTTAATATTTAATTGGGTGCTAAAGATTCCTCGTAAGGACCTCTGAACCATCAGTGACAGCCTCGCAAGGCGGCCCTATCTGCGGAAAAGATAGCGACCCTTTCTGTATAAACTAAAATAACATTAAATTGAATCAAACCATTCAATTAATGAATCACTTCAGTGGACACTGCAGCCCAAGTCCTGTTTAATTACATAATTTTAAAAATATTTGCACACTGCAACCACTAAGATTGGCTCTGAGGTTTCATAATACACACTTAACTCTCGAGTTGGAGAACAAATTTATTTAATCAATGCAGAGCTAAGTGCAATAATGCCACTCCACTCAAACTGCAAAATCACTTAGCATATCCTGCGAGAAAAAGCAAATAAACTTTTTCGCTGCCTAAATGCAGGCTGCTTCCCACTGCTCCGGCAGCCCCTCCCTGCCACGGGCCCGGCAGGCTGTGCGCAGTGGGACTCCTCCCGCGGGGCCGACCATCAGTCCTTGACCTCTTCCTCCTCGCCCTCTGGCTCCATCGATCCTCTCCTCCTCCTTTTCCCCCCTTTTGCTCCTCCTGCGATGCTTTTCTGCCCTCTTTCCCCCTCGCTCTCTGCTGTGCTCTGGTTTCCCCAGCCTCCCCCCATGGGCTCTTCCCATTGCCACCTCCACTCTATCTTGCATGGGCACAGCTCCCATTCTGAATTTCCCCACCTGCTCTCTTTCTCGCTGCCGCTTGAGATGGCTGCTGTGAAAATACCTCACTGGAAAAATAAGACAAGACAAAACACAAGACAGGGTGGAGGGAAGGGGCATGTGAGAAAGCGAGGAAAGAAAACAGTCCAGTAAGGCCAAGCAGAACAAAACATTTCCAACAACAGCAAGGGAAGCTCCTGAGCACCAGGATGAAAACAGAATCCACCGAGTGCGTGTCCTGCAGTGGGATCGGGGCTCTCGGACGGGTGTAACACCTCTATCTGCAGGGCAGCAGACAACCGTGGTACTGCCACACGTAACTCAGTGCCACAGTGCAGGAGAGGCTGACAGACGTTCGGACCGAGCAGTGGGGCTGAGCAGCGGCCTTAAACGAAGGGGAAAAAAGCAAAGCGAAGGGTTCGTCGCAGCCTGGAGACACAGCTGTGCGCGCTCATACAGACTTTGCATTCATTCATATAGAGCACAGCTTTCAGGTCCTGTGGTTCTAGCACGATTTTTGGATGAAAGCTGAGCCTCAAAAATAAATAAGTCTATATTTGGCCTGCCCTGGATTCAAGAGTTCTCAGTAGTGCACTGCATAGAAACAATCTGAATTAATACAGGTTTAGCTTTCAGGATTATAATATTCTTTACCAAGCCAATGGATGCACCTCTAAAATTCACTGTCCTGACAAATAGTAGAGCTCTTGAAAGTCTGCTTGTATTAGTTTTATGGATCTATTCTACTGCTTAAATCAGGTCTCATTAAAATTACCATCCACACAAGTTCTCCCACTGGGAAATCTACATGCCAGAGCTACTCCAGTTCCGCAGGCAGTGCTCGAAGGGGGTTGCATATTGCAAAATAGCTGCGGACGCAGCGGGGGGAGGAAGGGGAGAAGAACAAGAGGACTTCAGGACAGCAAACAAGTTACTCCTTATCCTCCTCTGATTTTAATCAGTGCAACTTTTGCTCAGGTGGTGCAAATGTATCCCTGAAAAGAAATGCTACTGCCAGAAGTGAAAGGGGGGCGGGGAGGGGAAGGGAAAAAAGAAGCGTCCCTTAGAAAGCCAAAGCCAGACTCCAACATCCATTCCAGCACTGAAATGGCAGGCTAAATATGCAAACACTGCACCTGACAACTTACACTAAAGCATATGATCTGCACACTGTCCCTCCAGTTTAATTTTTAATAGTAGCAGTACTTAAATCTCAGCATTAATGTATTAATGTTCAAATGAATACAATTAAAGGCATCTCTCCAGTGCTAACGACCTGGAAGAACTCTCCGCCCTTCGGATTTGTGGGGGTTGTTACAGTTACATTCTGCAGCAGTTGTTTTGGCAAAGAAGCGAAAACCTTTGCCTTTTAAATATAAAGTAACAGGAATAATGAATAATATATCTTCTGATTTTTGTTCTGCCATGATATATATATAATGATATATAAAACGTTCATTTATTATTATCACACATCCTAGGAAGCAGACACGCACAATTACTTTTTTTTGTGTGTGTCTTATAAGGGTCATTTATCACACGGAACATCCTCCAAATAGGTAGCCCTAAAATCTCAATTTACAAAGACGTTTTTTAAAGCTGAATTCTACAGACAGGGCTACGCTCCTGATGGTTAGAATAAAAACTTTATGGTATTGAAATATCTGGATTTAAGGAGGGAGAAATGCTCTCCATTTTCCTTTAGCAGTTCCTCTCCCGACAAATTAATGTCTGCCTATTATGCCTACCTAAATCTCACCGTATTTATTAGTGAAAGAAAAAGCACCGTCTGACTCTCTTTAGGCCAAGTTCACAAAAGGAAAGCGTTTACCAAAAGGGCATTAATTTTTATCATAACATCTGTGATTCTTGGGTGGGGAAAGGAAACACCATAAAACCCGAGTCTGTATACACAAACTACCAGTCAGATTTTAACACACAGAATGATGCAGAGCTATTTTTCTGATGTTAGCAGGTTTTTATTTTACTTTATGTTTCTTTTGCATTCCGTTTCTCAATATGTAAAATGACAAAATGCAAAAAACAAAAACACAAAAATGTGCTTGTTAGGGCTGGCCTAGTTTTCTGAAACACGCACAAAAATAAAACCCACTCAGAAGATCTTATTTTAATATGTAATAGAAGGATCTGGCAAACATTAGCCAGAGTAAGCCTAGCCAGTGAACACAGACTAACATACCAGTACTAGTCTGCTGCTTCTGAGCAAAATGGAAATCGGATCGTGTTCTTCCAACGCACAAGAGCAGCTTCCTCAGCCTAAAGAGCATGAAGGCGTGTGCACGAGGACATGGTGGCACAACCAGAAAGCATGGCCAGAGCCCTAGCATTGGGAGTCTGCTGTGCCCAAATCTCAAGTTCCAATCGTCGTATTTGCTGGCCCTCTCAGCTGGCCCTATTTGAAATCGTCGTATTTGCTGGCCCTATTTGAAAACGGGGGCCCTCTCAGTTCTTCCACCTCCAGGCTCCCCTTTGCCAGAAGATGAGGATGGTGAAAATAAGCCACAGTTAAAAGAATACCTCCACCCACACCTGCTCTGGCTTTTGCTTTTCCCATCACCAAAGTCAGCAGTGAGCAAAAGCCACCAAAACCCAAACAGAAGCGCCGCGTTCTGAGATACTTTCTTTGTGCCCCAAATCTACTCCGAGTCATGCAGTTCTGAAGCAGCGCCTAGGGAAGGAGTCAGACATAAAACTACCTCTTGGGAAAAGAAAAAGAGTAAGACTATCTAGCAAGAGAAACAGAACCAAAAAGCTGGAGTCAGCACGGCTAAAGACTGCGATGAGGAGGGAGGTAGAGGGGGAGGACAACTACAAAGCACTCAATTATAAACCCAAAATGTTAGAAAACCAATCTCACGGTAACAATTTCTGTATTTTGGGATTACCTACGGATGAGGAAGATTCTGCCTTAATCAGCTGTCCGTGAGAATGGATCCCAACGTGCTAGAGCTGAACTCAATGGACAATCCCATTAGAGTGGAAAGAGCACGTGAAACGCCCTTGAGAAACGCAGCTAACGCACAAACAGCGAGGAAACAACCGTTAATAAATCCTTCCACTTCGAGGCTTAGGAGGCAAAGAGCAAGTGTTGAAAGAAGAAGATGGGAAGGGCACGGCCGTGCTTTATGAAAAGCCCATTTCTCGTGTCACACGCTCCTGAGGTAGGGCTCACTGCGCAGATTAAAACCCCCAGTATTGTCCCACTAAAATAAACCTCCCAAGAGGGAAACAGCTGAGTCTCTTCTTTAAGCTACCTAAACTTAGGATATCTCTCTCTTCCAAGATAGGAGACAATAGAAGAAAAGTCTCTATAAATAGAGAGAACAGAGGAGTCTCTATAAAAAGACAAATATTGCAAAAAAGTCTCTGTAAGTAAGAAAAAACTTGCAAAGCTTATGAATTCAGGTCCCAGAGGCACTCCAAAACTCCTGCTTGGGCCTCTCCTTCCATCAGTGCTGCCCAAGCTCGAGGAGCTGCTCCCAGGCACAGCACAGCACACTGCAGGTTTTCTTGGGCCGCTCTCTATCAGCTATTTGCATTTAACCGGGAGACGTGACCCAAACCAGTCTCCCCATCTTGCACCCTGAACAACAGAGGAACCATACAGGTCTCTGTGCAGGAACAGTCTGGGATGGATAACCCCAAAACCTGGTTACCCTGAGAGAGTGCAAGCCCCAGGAGGCACACGACAACAGCTAGAGACAGAATCTCAGCCTGCTGTGCCTTAAGCACTGTTAAAGTTATGTACTGTGGGGCATGGCATGAGGAGGAGGCCCTGTGGTGGCACAGGGCTCAGAGCAGGCAAGCTGAGCCCCACCACCAGCATCACCCCTGGTTATCAGCCACCAGCAGCCACCTGACTTCAGAGGCCCCACAGCGGTACCACCGAGCCCAATCGTATCAGCATCTTATCCAGCCTTACAACCACGACATGTTTATGGCCATGGGCTGAGGGACGTCCCCAGCGTCCCCAAGGAGCAGCCCGGCACACCGGCTCTGTGCCCACCTGGCTGCGATCCGAGCACTCGCTCAGCACGAGCCTACATTTTATTCTCTCTCTTTCAAGCTTTGGCAACTGAAATCTATTATGATGTCAAAAGGTAGCTGACAACATAAAACGTATCCCGCTGAGTTGATGCTGCACGCTGCTAAATTTACAGCAACATAAGTATCATAAAAATTATAAGAACTGCAAATTAACCACTGATTTTTTAGTTCAGTGACATAAATAACAGTAAGGATCTGGATAACTTCCAAACATCTTTACAACTGTTTAATTTGTCAAAATCTATCAAGTGCATTCCAACCACAAACCTGTCCTCTCCAGTGCATTAGTTTTCACCGGCATCAAAGGCAACCAAAATAAAGCCAATATAATTACTGTATTCCGATGCACCTTTTCAATCACACGTTATTTTCTGCTTTTCTTCTTCAGCACTTCTTTGTTGACGTTAGCAGTCAGCAATGTTTTAAAAACATTCATACTAAAAAGAAGAAAAAAGCCGTGACTGCTTCCCCACCATTCACAGGTTTGCCCAGAATACTCAAGAAGGCCCACGGCTTGTTTGCTGATTTGACTGTTCCCACTCATGTGCCGCGTGTATCTCACCAAGCTTGCGTCAGCAAACCCTTTTATTTACTCCATTATTTGTGCACCAAGCCCCGTGAATGCAAAGCCACTTCTCCAGCAGCTGCAAGAGAGCGGGTAAAGATAAAATTATTTATTTTTTGGTAGGCTACATCGCTTTTCCTGGGGGGAGGGGGGAAAAAAGCTCCTTTTTAAATACCTATTTATTTTCTTTGGTTGAATATCAATTATTGTCTTTCCTAAGACACAGATTTCCTAAAGCGATTACATTTCTTTCGCAACCGCTGCAGGATTAGCTGAACGCAAAGCCAAACTTTGTTCAATCGATGGTGCACCAAGTTAGGGTTGGACTGAAAAATAACACAAAGTGTGTTCCTACCGTTCGATTGCTCAGGGGCTGCTAAGCTTTGCAAGACCCAATGCTCGGTTTTAACCGTGAAGAGACTACAAAGGAGGCTGAGGCTTCCAGGACAAGGCGGCATGTGGATGACAGAGCACATGTAGGACAGAGCCAGCCCACTGCTGGGCTGCTGCCAGGACCTGGTGACCGACACTCACGTTACCCAGCCTCGCAGTGCTGGTGCCTGGGCTGCTCCGAGGCGCGCACCGCACAGCCACATGCACGGCACGGCGCCGCCTGAGGGACTGCACTGCGCTGTGATGTGTTCTACCACACTGATTTCAAGACCAAATCTCGACCACAATGGCTACCCAAATGGAAGCAGGAAAGGAAGTTGAAGGACCGGGTTTGAGACGATAGGTTAAACTCAACCCGCCACCCCAGCAAACCATGCAGTAAATCTTTTAACAGCAATGGAACTACTTATGGTGCATCTGAAACACCAGGAGTTATGCTTAAAACGCAGTGAAACAACCCAGAACATAACACAGCTCTAAAAATTAAGCATCTAGATTAACATGGAATTTTGAAATTAATTTTCTCACTGCACTGTTTGCAAGAGCAGTACACTTAAATGGCCACAACTCACTCAGTGACACCCAGAGGTACCATGCAAGCGTTATGGAATGATCTAGGTAATTCACATTTCTCTGATTAAATCTAACATAATTGCACGTAACCGGAAAAAATCACAGCAAGTTGGCTTCACATATTGTATTGCATAAATCAGAAACAATTCCCACAAAATCTATCACATCTAGACTATTCTAAGCAACATAAGCAACAACAACTTTTGAGCGATTTTGATTCTCATTGTGGTGCAATGAGTAACAAAGAAAGCACGTTTTTTATTCTGGCTTGCACTGGTGATACGCGTTTCTTCTTTGACTAAACCCTCTGTGACTCAGTTCTGCCGGTTCACAACAATGAGTTCTCATGTTCCCCCTACACAGAAAAAAAAAAAAAAAGATAAAAAGAAGACTTCAACTCTCCCGTTCCCAGCTCACACCCAAAGGAAGACCTCGGGGTGCCCGCAGCTTCTGCAACATGTCAGACCCTGCAGCGAGGTGTCCTGCTCGCTTAGAGAGGAGTCCCAGGCACAGCAGACAGCCAGCAGTGCCATGACACACCGTCTGCAGATGGAAAGCCACAAAAACAAGGTCCCACAGGTAGAAGGAGAGCGGTAGTCAAGCAGGAGGGATGTTTCACACCTGGTGTGGACAAAGATGGGCTTAGCCGGGGCAGCTTCCCTCAAAACTCCAAACTTAGCATCAAGTCCCTGCGACCATCCTTCTCTCAAGCCCCTGGGAAGGCCAACCACAAAAGCTGCTTCTCGCGCTGGGAAGAGAACAGGCCGTTTTCTGCACCCTGAACCAGGTTTTCAGACTTAAGTTTCTCTTTCCAGTAATGCGCGATGCAAAGGCCACAGCAGCTTTGTGCTCTGCGGTGCCTCATGTTTTCAGACCCAGAGACTTAATTACAGTCTCTTCTAATTGGCACATGGTACTAAACTATAAATATTAATAACATTAACCAAAAGAACCTGATTAAGATGGCAAGCTGAAGACTGAATCAATAAATCAACAGTAATCTTTTTTCTTAATCACAGCAGCTACTCCACCCTTTTTATTGATCTTTTTCTTCTCTTGCCTTATTTCACTGTCATCTCCTGAGTCTTGACTGAATGAGCTGAAAGCAGTCGCACACGTAGGCAGGACGAGGCACACTTCAGCCCCAAGCCACTTCTCGAGGCGCAGTGCGCTGCAGGACGCTGCCCGGGGCAACCTGCCACTTCCCAGCTTCTCCCTTCGTTCCTCCCAGAATCCTCTGAGCAAACTGAACAACCTGGCAAGTACGTGGGCAGCCCGACTTTGCTGCTTAAGAAAGAGGTAGCTGAGATAGATCTGGCCTCCCCCAGCCACGAAGATTTATTAGCGTGCAGATTTAAAGGAGCCTTCATTTAACTGTCTGAGCATCATCTGAAAACCAGTACGAAAACCAAACCATGCATCTCCTTGAGACATATCTGTTGATCAAATATTTTACTGCAGTGCTCCTTACAGCGTCATTACGGTACTTGCACATGTTCACCCCAAGTATAAATCTTCAGCATACCCTACATGCCTCTGAAGCAGCTTTCCTGGAAACAGCTTTATTGTGTTCTAGTAAACTTCACTCGTGTTATTTATTTTCCTTCAAAAGAGAAGTTGCACTTCACCGTATTCGTTCCCAGCGAAGACGAGTTTCTGCCTATCAAAAGACAAGTTTACTGCAAGGACTCTTGTAATAATATTGATAATGGGTAGAAATCACACATTTTATAAGGGAGAAGACAAAGCACTTCGTGTTCTGTAATAGTGGTTCTGATATCATAGTTTCTCCAAACTGTGCTTTCACACAAAATTATAGCCTTCTCTCCTGAGTGACCTAACCCACAACTGTTTAGCAGAGATATAATGGGCCACACTGTCAACTACAAATCAACAAATGCACTGCCTTCAATGGAGATTCTGCAGTTGGCTTCCTGAGAGTTGTAAACTGACGATCAGACCCGGTATTTTCAGTGGAGGGCGAACACATGCTGCTGAAGGAAAACAACTCAGGCTAGAAAATACACCAAATACAACGCACAGATCTTGAGAATATAAAAAAGAACCTTCAGGTTATGAGCTGAAAAGAATCTGACATTTTACTAAACAGACAGTAATTGCAAATATTTCTGAACAAAGGAAAAGGAAACCGAAACACGCTGAGAAAGATAATCAAGTAAGAAATGTGAAATGTGCTTATAGGATGCAAGTCCAAGTGATTAAAGGTCTTCAGCAAGCAGGACATCCCACCTAGAGCCGTTCCTCCTCACTTGGATCCTCACACATCACACCCTGCAACGCCAGATGTGAGGATCTAGAAGGGTCCACCTATCTTCCTTAAATCTGCCCCCTTTCTTCTGGGTACACCCACTGGTGCTACTCAGTGCAGCCCAGCACACGTACACTACACAGCCTTCATTTTGCTTAAGTTACAGCAAGAGGGAAGCTTCAACCAATATTTTT